>JASTWQ010000246.1:0-293231 GCA_035220615.1 Leptothorax acervorum | reverse complement strand
CTATCGATTAAAAAAAAGAACAGCCCGATATCTCAATATTTGCGGAAGTTAGAGCAACCACGGACATCAAATCCGCGCGCGCGCGCGCGCCGGCGCGCGCGCAAACACAACACACACACACACACACACACACCACACACACACACCACCACACACACACCACACACGGACATTTTTTTTAAATGCAATTTTTAACGTTTTAGAACATTCTAAACACATTGGCAGCGGCAACTAAAAAAAAATATTTTTCACGAAAACAAAGCTTCCTCTATAAGGAAGCAAAACAGTGTAGAGACTAGAAGAATTTCTGTATAGCCGAAAGAATCATTTTTTTGTATAAAAAAATATGAAACTAATACATTTTTAGAAAAGCTTAAAATGACATAATATCATAAAATATATAATTAAAATATTATTGAAAAAAATAATTTAAATAATTTTAATATAAAAACTGCAAGGGGTCAAGTACATTTTAAGGTTTTGTTTGTAGTTCTTGGATAAAGGAGCGATTATTTAAAAAAATACACTTATTTATTCATGCCACATTAATCTATTTTGCAGATAAATTATTAAAACATACAATAAAAAAAGTCAACTTAAATATTAATTATTGGTACACATTGTTCGCATAACATCGAGCGATGCTCCTCGCATCGTGGTCTTTGTATTGAGAACAAACAAATTGAAGTTTCCTATCATTATAAACAGACCAATATCTGTACCTTACACGTTTATCTAATTGTAAGTATATATGGGATTATATATGTATTATGATTTGCTAAGTTCCTTAAGAACATCATTATTTCTTTCGTAATTCACGGGGGAGCTCTCTTTTTAGGTGACTGCAAGCGTCTGTTTATATGTGGGATGATTAACTTTATATAATGTGTCTAAAAACTCATCTCTTCGTATTTGTTTGTTTTTCTGTGTTTAAAGTATATAACTTAAAACTATTATAACCGCCTTGATCTAACATAGCAAAAAAAAATCTCATCGACCAACGGTGAGACACTTCGTGCAGTACTGTATTTAAGACATTTTTGGTTAAATCTGTCAGTGCCTCCTTTAGTAGAATTATAAAATTTAATGATATTTACTATTTCTCCATTAACCACGCATTCTCGTTTAGGTAAAGAAGACAATACCCAAAACTGTTTCACTTTGTTTCGGACAATATGGAAACTAATGTCGATCATTAGCATAAAGGAAACGTGAATCATTAATTGCAGTGAAACTTTTCATATTCAGTGGTATCCTCTTCTTCTGTCGCTTTAATTGTTCCTACCACACTAAGTAAAAAATTTTCTTTCATGGTGTGCACAAGAGGCACTGAAGTGAACTGTTTGTCACAAGTAATGTTTCTGTGACCCTTATTACGGATTGGTTTTGATAATTGACGAACATAATTAGAAAGGTTAGATTTTATAGGATTATTTATATCGATTTTTTCTAAGTAAGGAATAGCATTTATCATATAAGATGTTTCTGAATCGTTCATCCTAACAATTTTAAACCCGCGCAAACTAACACGAAAAGGGACAATAACCTTTATAATTTACAAACTGCTCGCCTATTGTTACATGTTTACTCGGCGAATAATACTTTATACAATTCAATATAAATGAATCCCAAAGGTCACGAATTGGTGCTAAATGATCACGTTGGCAACGTTCTTTACGTGTACTTTCCTCATCAAACTGTAAACCTCTTGATAAAAATTCAAAACGATATTTGTCATGGTTGCGCGATAGACATTTGGTGCAGGTTTTACGCCATAATTCGTCTGTTTTATAACTTTCCCTCCTTGTAATCCGGAAAGGTATAGAATTCCTATAAGGGCTTTTAATTCTTGGAGATCAATATCTAATGTGTCATATTTACTCATTTTACGCTCTTTTCGTTTTTGTGGAATCTTAACGTTAGTATATTTGACAATTGTATTTAGCATATCATCAGTAAAAAGGAGAGACCATACTTCCATTGGAGTCTTGTTTTTCGTCGCATCGCCCAACACTTTAGGTTTATAATTCGATAAATCGTCTGCTTCTCTTTGTTCTTCTTCCGTCGGCGGTTCAACGGACCATTCGAAGCCGTTAGGGCCTTTCGCAAAACGAGTCGGCAAAGGTTCAGATCCTCGTGTCGACAAATGCGCTGCCTCTTCTTCTTCACTTTCATCCGGTTGCTCTACGACCTCCACGATATCACATGTATCTTCTGATTTAACATCGCTTAATTTTTTATTATTTTCCTCTGCGGAATTTTCACTATCAATAGGCCTTTCAGACTGAGCTTGCTCTGTCAAATATTTCATGCGTTTGCTGCAGTGCGCCATTGCTGACTAAAAATTATTGAAGATACTCTAGTTTATATTACGGATATAAAATAGAAACATGCATAATACATATGTGTATAACAAAAATATAGTTACGTTGACAAAATATCGCGCTTTTAAAATGTACTTACTCTACAAAATTGCGACGCGGTTCGTATGGTCGGGTTTATGAGACTTATAAACACTTTGAGATGTTTTCTTTTTCGCTACTTAGGTCGAACTGACATTATCGTTATAGCTGTCACGTCGGGAAAGGCAAAACTCTATTCCCTCCCCACCACAAAGCAATAAATGAAATATTATTACCTGAGTACCAACCGATGAAAATTTCTGCTCGAGTCTCCCAGAGTAGTAACTATAGTAACCTTATTAGAGTTAATAAAAAGATATAGAATTTCTTAATGTATCTGCACAATTCTTCCTCGGATAAAAAGATTTCTGATTAAACACAGAAGTTTTAAATTTGATGTAAAACTGTTTCTCGCGTTATAATGCGTTGTTATTCCCATCGTCATAAAACCACGGCACATCTTTATAATACAGAATGTTCTAGACCACCCGTACACCCCTTTTAAAAGGAAGGAAAATGATTTTTATCAAAATCCGGAAAATTTTAATAAGTAAATCTTAAGTATAATAAGTAAACTTTATCTGTTTATATCTTAGGAAAGCATTAACATCTTTTTTTTTATTAAATAATGCCCAAACAAACCAAGTTTTATTTTAGAACCAGAAATAAGAAAACAATGTTATAAAGACTTAAAGGCGAATTTTTGTATACCCGAAAAAATCATCTTCTTGTAAAAAATATAAAACACATTTAGAAAAGCTTAAGTCAACTTACAAGATCATAAACTATAGAATTAAAATATTATGAATAAAATATTTTGCTAAAATTTAAACAATTTTAATATATCGTACGACTGCAAGAGTTTAAGTACATGTCAAGGTTTTGTTTGTAATTTCTTGGATGAAGGAGCGATTATTCAAAAAAATACACTTATTTATTCATGCCACATTAATCTATTTTGCAGGTAAATTATTAACACATACAATAAAACAGTCATTTTAGATATTAATTATTGGTGCACATTTTTCGAATAACATCGAGCGATGCTCCTCGCATCGTGGTCTTTTGTATTGAGAACAAACAAATTGATGTTTCCTATCATTATAAACAGTGCAATATCTGTACCTTACACGTTTATCTAATTTGTAAGTATATATGGGATTATATATGTATTATAATTTGCTAAGTTCCTTAAGAACATCTTCTATTTCATTTTGTAATTCACGGGGGAGCTTTCTTTTAGGTGACTGCAAGCGTCTGTTTATATGTAGGATGATTAAACTTTTATATAATGTGTCTAAAACTCATCTCTTCGTATTTGTTTGTTCTCTTTGTTTAAAGAATATAACTTAAAACTATTATAACCGCCTTGATCTAACATAGCATAAAAGAATCTCATCGTCCAACGGCGAGACACTCGTGCAGTACTGTATTCACTACATTTTTGGTTAAATCTGTCAATGCCTCCTTTAGTAAAATTATAAAATTTAATAATATCTACTCTTTTTCCATCAACTACATGTTCTCGTGCAGGTAAAGAAGACAATGCTAAAACTACTTTACTTTGTTTTGGACAATGTGAAACTAATGTTATATCATTAGCATAAAGAGAACGTGAATCATTAATTGCAGTGAATTCTTTCATCTTCCGTGGTATGTCTCTCTCTCTTGCTCTAATTGTCCCTACCATACTACGTGAAAAATCTTTTTTATAGTTTGCACTAGAGACACTGAAGTGAACTGTTTGTCACAAGTAATGTTTCTGCGACCCTTATCACGGATCGGTTCTGATAATTGACAAACATAATCAGAAATGTTAGATTTTATATGATTATTTTTATCGACTTTTTCTAAGTAAGGAATAGCATTTATCATATAAGATGTTTCTGAATCGTTCATCATAATAATTTTAAATCCGTATTTACCCCTAGAATGGATATTAACAAGAAAATCACATTTACCTGCACAATTTAGTAACTGCTCGCCTATTGTTACATGTTTACTCGGCGAATAATACTTTATACAATTCGTTATAAATGAATCCCAAAGGTCACGAATTGGTGCTAAGTGATCATGTTGGCAACGTTCTTCACGTGTACTTTCCTCATCAAACTGTAAACATCCTGATAAAAATTCAAAACGATGTTTCGTCATGGTTGCGCGATAGACATTTGGTGCAGGTTTATGCCATAATTCCTCTGTTTTAGAATTTTCTCTTTGTAATCCGGAAAGGTATAGAATTCCTATAAAGGCTTTTAATTCTTGGAGATCAATATCAAATGTGTCACTATTATTCTTTGTATTCTTTTTTCGTCTTTGTGCAATCTTAACGTTAGTATATTTGACAATTGTATTTAGCATATTATCAGTAAAAAGGAGAGACCATACTTCCATTGAAGTCTTGTTTTTCGTCGCATCGTCCAACACTTCAGGTTTATAATTCGATACATCGTCTGTTTCTCTTTGTTCTTCTTCCGTCGGCGATTCAACGGACCATTTGAAGCCGTTAGGGCCTTTCACAAAACGAGTCGGCAAAGGTTTAGAGCGTCGGCAAAGAAACGATCCTCGTGTCGACGCATGCGCCTCTTCTTCTTCACTTTCAACCGGTTGCTCTTCGTCCTCTCCTATATAGATATATTTTTCTACTTCGATATCGCTAAATTCCTCAGCATTATCTTCCTCTGAGGAACATTCACTATCAATAGGTTTTTCAGGCTGAAGTTGCAACTGCTCCATCAAATGTTTTATGCGTTCGCTGCGGCGCGCCACTGCCGACTAAAAATTATGGAAGATTCTCCAGTTTATATTACGCATATAAAATAGAAACATACATAATACATATTTGTATAACAAAAATATAAAGTTACGTTGACAAAATATCGCGCTTTTAAAATGTACTTACTCTACAAAATTGCGACGCGGTTAGTATGGTCGGGTTTATGAGGCTTATAAACACTTTTGAGATGTTTTCTTTTCCGCTACTTAGGTCGAACTGACATTATCGTTATAGCTGTCACTTCGGGAGTCAAAACTCTGTTTCCTCCCCACCACAAAGCAATAAAAACAGCCCGATATCTCAATATTTGCGGAAGTTAGAGCAACCACAGATATTTTTAAAAAATTCAAAATTTTTTTTAAAAAGAGCCCCTTTACTGATCATCGCCAAATTCAATACCAACCTTCCTTGAATGATACTCTATCGATTAAAAAAAAAACAGCCCGATATCTCAATATTTGCGGAAGTTAGAGCAACCACAGACATCAAATCTGCACATACACACACACACACACATACGGACATTTTTTTTAATGCAATTTTTTGACGTTTTAGAACATTCTGAACACATTGGCAGCGGCAACTAAAAAAAAAATTTTTTCACGAAAACAAAGCTTCCTCTATGAGGAAGCAAAATGACAAAATTTAAAAAAATTTTTTTAATTTGTGCGTATTGTAAAATCCTAAAGCTAAAGATATATTTGAATATGCAAGAGAAATAATGATATTATTGTTAATAAATGCGTCTATGATTTTCAGATGAACCAGACGCGCCTGGCAAACCGCAGATCACGGACTGGGACAAGGACCACGTGGATCTGCAATGGCCAGCGCCGAAGAACGACGGCGGATCACCGATCACAGGCTACATTGTCCAGAAGAAGGAGAAGGGCAGCCCTTACTGGGTGAATGCGGTGCACGTACCTGCTGGTCAAAACAGCACGACCGTTCCGGATCTGACAGAAGGTCAGGAGTACGAGTTCCGTGTGATAGCTGTCAACGCCGCCGGTCAGTCCGAACCGTCGGAACCCAGCGATCTCGTCACTGCCAAACCTCGTTACCGTAAGTTGTAAATTTACATAGAACTAATTTAAAAGGCGACGATTTGATTAAAAATTATTATAAGAGGCTGTAAATTACATTTCTTAATGTTTTATTAATTGATAGGTAGATTTTATTAATTGATTTATTTTATATAGCTTTATGTAGTTTTTATATTTAAAACTTCCAATATATTTTGATCTATATCTATATTTGTCGCGAAGGGGAAGAGGGGCAAGTGTAGGCCAAGATTATTGATTTTTCCTGGTCCAGTTAATCTTATACGGGGAGATATAAACTAACGGAACTTAACGGACGTAACAATATATTTATTTGCGTTGGACATCGTTACATTCAACTTTCTTCAACTTTTTTAGTGGCCCCGAAGATCAAGACGCCCATGCAGGACGTTCGTATCAAGGCTGGACTTATCTTCCACGTGGATATCGACTTCGTCGGCGAACCGACACCGGAGGCAACATGGAGCGTAGGAAGCAACGAATTAACTTCCAACGACAGGACGACGATCACATCGATCGGATATCACACGATCGTGCACATCGTCAACGCTAAGAGATCCGATTCGGGAGTGTACCATCTATTGCTGAAGAACAGCAGCGGCATAGACGAAGGCAGCTTCCAAATGACCGTCCTGGATAAACCTGGACCGCCGGAAGGTCCTTTACAGTACGAGGAAATCACCAGCCAGTCCGTCACGCTCTCGTGGAAGCCACCCAAAGATAATGGAGGCAGCGAACTTACGTAAGTAAATTTTTAATATTCGGAAAACGTCATCCATGAAATGCATTTTGTGTCGCGAATAATTTCTGCAATACATACATTTTTATTTAAAATAGTTTTAGAGCTCTGTATATCTTCCATATGTTTTTATTTATATAATTCTCTTTGTGATTTCTTTTATTAGAATTATAATTATTAAATTATAATTTCACGTAGCAGAATTGTCATATTAAAAATGATACGTTGTAGACCAAAAGTGTTTCTAGCCAAAAGTGTTGAGAATTGAGATCCAAAAGTGTTTCCAGCCCAAGAATATAGAAAAGTAGTAAAATAAAACAACATTTGTCAATTTTTTATTTACAGTGGATACGTCATCGAAAAACGCGATCTCACGCATGGTGGCGGTTGGGTACCAGCTGTTACACACGTTAATCCCAAGTATAATCATGCGACTGTGCCAAGATTGCTCGAGGGAACCACGTACGAATTCCGTGTGTCTGCGGAAAATCTTCAGGGTCGTTCTGAGCCATTGACCACCGATCGATCTGTTGTTGCCAAGAATCAATTTGGTGAGTATTATATTATTAATAAAATATTAACTTTATTTGTTCTAAATACTAGTTACTCTAATATTGAAACAACAAATACAATATCTGACATTAATTACGTATTTCAATATTTTCAGAAACAACTTTTAAGTGTTAAAAATTGTTTCTAGCTTTTTTGACGTAATTACCATTTAAAAGATTAATATATCTATTAATATATATTAATAGAATTTTAAATATATGTAATTGTAAATTATAAATTTATAAACCGCGCCCGCCAAAAATGTCTGTCCAAATGTTTTTTATTGCTCTTTTTCTTTTTGCTCACGCATTATTGTATTCAATATTAATTTCTTAGTGGTTCCTGGACAACCTGGCAAGCCGGAATGCGTGGACGCCGACAAAGATCACATCAAGATTAAATGGACTCCGCCCATTAGCAACGGCGGCTCCAAGATCATCGGTTACGACGTGGAGCGTCGTGATCGCGCTACAGGTCGTTGGATAAAGCAAAACAAGGAACCGGTCAGATATCCTGAGTATTACGACGATCATGTGACCGAGGGTCATCAGTACGAATATCGCGTGTCGGCTATAAATGCCGCAGGCGCTGGAAAACCAAGCGAGACATCGTCCGTATTCACAGCTAAACCAATGAAGGAGAAGCCCAAGCTTCACCTGGACGCTCTGATCGGGCGCAAGATCAAGGTCCGCGCTGGAGAACCAATCAACGTCAACATACCATTATCCGGTGCGCCCACGCCGAAGATCGAGTGGACCAAGGATGGAAAATCACTCATGGAAACTCTTCGACTATCTGTAGGTTTATTACTTTATCTTCCTATTTGTTTTTGAGATTGCAATAAATATAAAGATAACGTTTACTATCAAGTTAATTTTAATTTAACTGGAGTTTACAGATTACATTAGAGTATTAAATAAATTTTAATATATTTGTGGTAAAGAATTTTTTAATAAGAATTTTATTCCGCTTTTAAAAGAATATTATTAAGCTTTTTTGTATTCAATGGAGCATAGAATTTATATACTTATTATTTCTCGTAGAATTTTTTTCAATTCTTATCTTTTAGTCTTTGTATATTTTAAACTATAATAGTCTTTACTTTTTTCCGTTACTGTGCGCGTGCATTTTCTCATTTTTATTATATCTTCAGACTGAGACCAAGAGCGATCGAACGCAGCTACTGATCGAGAAGTCCGTCCGAGATGACGGCGGCATGTACACTGTGACAGCGTCGAACGAGCATGGAAAGGATTCGGCCGAGATCGAGGTGATAGTCGTGGACAAGCCTGGACCACCTCAGGGTCCTCTGCAATACACTGGCACGACGCAGGAGTCCGTCGGTCTGTCCTGGAATCCACCGGTGGACAACGGCGGATCCGACATCACGAACTACATCGTCGAGGTTTCGGATTACGGTTCGGACAATTGGCGACAAGCGCCTGGATACGTTCCCAGGACGAGCTTCACGGCGAAGGGCTTGACTGAAGGCAAGAAGTATGTCTTCAGGGTCCGCGCTGAGAACATGTACGGTGTATCAGAACCTTTGGAAGGCAAACCCGTGATCGCCAAGAGTCCGTATGATCCGCCAGATGCGCCAAGCCAGCCTGAGATCCTTGGTTACACTCCTAATACCTGTAGTCTTGCATGGAACCCGCCTATCAATACCGGAGGAAAGCCTATCACTGGTAAGTTATCCGCAATAAATTATTTTATAATTATTTTATAATTGTCTATACAAATAAAGATTAATGTCTTATTATCTAATATTATATTATATTAAATATTTTATACCAATTTTTTAATCTATAATTTAAAAATTTGTTACCAAATTATTAAAAATTTAAATACATATAATAGAGATCTTCATTTCTTTCTTTTCATGGAAACTGCTGAAATTTAAATTTTATAACTATACACATTATTTACATTATCTTCTTTAGGTTATTATGTGGAGAGGCGTGAGCGTGGTGGCGAATGGCTGAAAGTGAACAACTATCCGACGCCGAATACGACGTTCACCGTGCAAGACCTTCACGAGGGTTCGCGATATGAGTTTAGAGTAATCGCTGTCAACGAGGCTGGACCTGGTAAACCCAGCAAGCCTACTGAACCAATTACAGCCGGACATCAACGTCGTAAGTATACTTCAATCAATCTTATTACATTATAAAAAATAATTCTTTAGGTACAATCTGGAATATTAGTTCCAATTCTGAATTTTATTTATAATTATTAAATAATTATTAATTTAATTATTATGTATTTTTATTGATTGTATATCATGACGGTGTTAATATTAATTGTTTAATTATTATGTAATTTTTTATAATACTTAATTATATTGCCGTTATCATTGTAGTGCGTCCTGACGCGCCCGAACCGCCCAAGGCGGACAGGATCACCAAGGATTCGGTGACCCTGAGCTGGCGACCACCGCGAAGCGATGGTGGCTCGAAGATTCGAGGCTACATCATCCAGAAGAAGGCCAAGGGTGATGATGACTGGTCAGACGTAAACGGCGCGCCTGTACCGAGCAACGTATACACCGTGCCGAAGTTGAAGGAGGGTGAGGAGTATCTCTTCAGGGTGTTTGCTGTGAACGACGTCGGCAGCAGCGATCCAAGCCGACCTAGCAATCCGATCGTCATCGAGGAGCAACCTAACAAACCAGTCATGGACCTCGGTGGAGTTCGCGACATCACCGTTCGCGCCGGCGAGGACTTCTCTATTCACGTGCCTTATATTGGCTTCCCGAAACCAACCGCCACGTGGTTCGCCAACGACGTCGTTAAGGATGAAACCGATCCACGTGTGCATCAACAGCTGGCCGATGACTTTGCCAGGTATGTGCTTTCGGAATTATTATAAACTTTTAAGAAAACAAAGATCAAAACAAGATATACTGCAGATTTTATCAATTTACCTATCACAAATTTAATTTTTTAAGTTTAATATTATAGACTTTAATTATTACTATTTAGAGAATATAAAAAATTGTAATATTTTAATAAAAATTATATGGTAATTATATTAAATAATTCTATTGAGAAGTTTTTGACTGTATAAAATATCTAAATTCAGAATTTCTCATCATCGCGTTGCAATAATTAATATGATGATAGGTAGTAATAATATTACACGTATTACTAATTAATCTTTTGCTACAGCCTGGTGGTGAAGAATGCGAAACGTTCGGACGGAGGACAGTACAGACTCCAGCTACGCAACTCTTCCGGCTTTGACACGGCGACCGTTAATGTCAAGGTCCTCGATCGTCCTAGCCCACCCGAAAATCTCCGCGCGGATGAATTCGGCGGTGACGCTCTCACCCTCTTCTGGAACCCGCCCAAGGACAACGGCGGTGCTGATGTCACTAACTACGTGATCGAGAAGAAGGAACCGAAGGCCGCCACATGGTCCAAAGTAAGAAATATTATATCAAAATCATTATTAATGGATAAAAAATACCCTTTTGTGGATAAAGAAAAATGAATAAAGAAAAAGAAGGATTAATTAGGAAAACTAGCATAGAAATTGATTTGAAAATAATATCAGAGATTCTAAAAGGGAGAAACTTAAATTGCAGGTAAGCAGCTATGTTACGACACCGTTTGTGCGGGTCAGGAATTTGACAGTCGGCCAAGTCTACGAATTCCGGGTAATGGCGGAGAATCAGTACGGCACGTCGGATCCAGCGACAACGATCGATCCGATCAAAGCGCGACATCCATTCGATCCGCCGGGCGCGCCTGGCACACCTCGCGGTGTGGAGACCACCGAGGACAGCATTACCATTACCTGGACCAAGCCTCGTCACGACGGTGGTTCGCCGATCCTTGGATACGTTATCGAGAAACGTCTCCTGAACGAAGACAAATGGGTCAAGGCCACCCCGTCTCTGGTGCACGACACCACTTATAAGTGAGCGACCTATACTATTACATGCTCTTAAAAAGCGTCTTGGATTTTAACTGTTTGCGAGTTGTTTCAACAATTTATTTCATCGGTCTCATAGGGTTACTGGACTGATCGAAAATCATGATTACGAGTTCCGCGTAGCTGCGGAAAATGCAGCCGGTCGTGGACCATGGAGCTCCAATTCCGACGTTATTCGTGCCAGCGCTGCACCATGTAAATATATTTTACTTTACTTTAAAATATTTTATTTTACAAGTAAAAAAAGAATATATTTTGTAGTAAAAATTTGCTAAAATTATTATATATATAATTAAAAATTTTTATTGTTTGTACAGAATTTTAATTAACGATGGAATTAAGTTTATGTAGAGTTTAAAAGTATTAATTTACAAAAGTTTGCTCAATATTTATTACGTATTAATTACAGTTTTTTAATTAAATATTTTTAATGCACTAGCATATTGTAGATATGTTAATTTACTTAAAGTATGTATTTTCAGATTTTTTTTCTTTAATTAAATTTGTTATCATTAATTGTAATTCTTTATAAGTTTGTGAGATTTGGATATAGTTCAATATGTCAATCGTTTGTTACAGTCCCACCGAAGATCACAAGCGACCTCAGCATCCGCGATATGACCGTAATTGCCGGAGAACCGTTCACCATCACGGTGCCATATACGGCCAACCCTAAACCGAGACCGAACTGGTCTATTAACGGCGAGGAGGTTCTGACTGGAGAAAGAATCAAATTCGAGACAACTGATGTAGCTTCACAGTTTATCAACAAGAAGGCAAAGAGATCAGACACCGGCACGTATACGATATATCTCACGAACACCGTTGGCACGGACTCTGCTTCGTGCAAGGTCCTCGTTGTCGGTAAGTTTTTTGCTATGTATTAATCTCTAACTCTCAACTCATCATTTTTTTAGATTACACCTTGGATTTAAATTCTAGACAATCATATTTTGGAAAGTAGTAAGATATTAACTTTAAAACAATTTTTTAAATTGAATTCTTTGATTTTACAAGCATAGGTACGAATTACACTATAAGATCATTTTCTTTTTAGACAAACCGTCGCCACCTCTGGCGCCTTTGGACATCTCCGATATAACTCCGGAAACCTGCACGCTGACGTGGAAGCCGCCTTTCGACGATGGTGGTTCGCCAATCACGAATTACATCGTCGAAAAACTGGATCCGGCCGGCGTAAGTATTTTTTAGTTTAAGAAATTCTAAATAATGATCATAAAAAAGATAATATTATTTCTTTTTTACGACATAAAACGTAATATTAGACGGATGTCAATATCTTCATCACTTCTTCGTGTTTCTTCCAGTACTGGGTGAAGCTCAGCAGCTTCGCGAGGAGCACGCATTACGATGTAATTGGTCTGGAGCCGAATCGCAAGTACAACTTCCGCGTAAGAGCGGAGAATCAATATGGCATATCCGACCCACTGCAAGCTGACGAGCCGATAACAGCCAAATTCCCGTTCACGGTGCCAGATCCACCCGGACAGCCACGAGTCATTGACTGGGATACATCAAACGCCACGGTAGTCTGGACGAGACCATTGTCCGATGGCGGCTCTCGTATTCAGGTTTGTAAAAAAGAAAATGCATTCCTACTATATATGAATGTTATTATAATATTTAGAACTTGTATTATTCACAGATAGTCGACATCAGATAAATTTTTTAAACTTCAAAATTTATCTTAAATTGTCTTTCAAAGTTGATATATTTTTCGCAATCTTAATATATAATGTAATAATATATATTATATACTTACAATTAGTGTTAAATATTAAAAGATTTAATTAAATCACATTTTGTTATTTTTAACTATCATGTGTGTTAAAATTTATTATTTTAGTACAAAACAGTATTATTTTAAATCCATTAGTTTAGTTAAATTAATATTGTTTAAATGAACGACATATTGAGTAGGAACAATGGATCTATAGGAATGGTTAAAAACCATTCCAATTAAGTATAATTTGACACTATGAATTTAACAGTGTATTTTTTTTTCTACATTACATTAATATATAAAATATCTCTCAATTACAGGGCTACAAGATCGAATTCCGTGACCCAGCTGAGGATGTGCAATGGCGCGTAGCAAACGACTACCTGTTCAAAGACACTACGTACGTGTGTTACGGCCTGATGAGCGGCCACGAGTACGAGTTCAGGATCCGCGCGAAGAACGCGGCCGGCTTCAGCAAGCCGAGTCCGCCGTCCTCGCCGTTCAGACTCAAGAGCAAGTTCAACGTGCCGTCGCCACCTGGCACGCCGCAGGTCACCAAGGTCGGCAAGAACTACGTTGATCTGCGATGGGAGCCGCCCGTGTCCGATGGCGGTAGCAGAATTACCGGCTACGTGATCGAGAAGCGCGAGGTGGGCAGCGCGATGTGGTCCAAGTGCAACGATTACAATGTCGTCGATACCGAGTACACGGTCATGCACCTGATCGAGCGAGGCGACTATGAGTTCAGGATCTTTGCGGTGAACGCGGCTGGCAGATCCGAGCCGAGCTCGTGCACCACCCCGGTGAAAATCTGCGAGGTCGAGGGTGGCGAGAAACCGGAGTTCATCAGAAACTTGCCTATCAGTCAGATCATACCGCTTGGCAAGACCCTCGTCCTCGAATGCGAGGCCACGGGTAAACCGTTGCCAACCGCCAGGTTAGTATAAATAACATTTATTTAATATTTGCTAATTTTATTACTTATTATTAGAAACGTCTTATTCCCAAAATAAGTAGGACTGAGTGTCATAATAATTAAATTAATTATCTAAGATTTATATTTCTTTTCTACACTATATTTTATTGTAATTATTGTAATTTATTATGGTTCTATTATATTTATTAGAAATTAAAAATTTTTTAATGACTGTTATATTTTTATCAATAAATAATATATTAACACTGCGCAAACACCGTGGGCCTTTTAAGGCACAGTCGATTTTTTATTTCAATTCAACACTTAAAAAAAAAATTGCAACAGTTTTGACCTATGTGTAAGAAATCACTTTTTGAAACCTTAAAGATGATACATGAATTTTTATAGATTACTTGTAACACAGAAACGCTTTCGAAAACCCTTTGGCCTTTAAAGTCTCAAGATGTCTGAGTGAGTGCTCCAAAAACACGGTGTCCGCGCAGTGTTAAATATATTGTAATATTGTTATACAAGGTGATTCAGAAATACATTGAAAAACTTGGGGAATGAGTTATTCACATAAAAACAAGAAAAAAATGTCATATAAACATATGTCCGGAAACGCACTCCCTCTGAGCTACACCCTCCCAAAGTTTTCCGAAAATACTGGAATTTTCTGTATATTGTCTAAACTTGGGCTTCGAATTAAGGATATGTACCAATTTTCGTAAAATTCGAAGTCCAAGTTTAGACAATATACAGAAAATTCGAGTTCTTTCGGAAAACTTTGGGAGGGCGTAGCTCAGAGGGGGAGCGTTTCCGGACATATGTTCATATGACATTTTTTTCTTGTTTTTATGTGAAGAATTCATCCCCCAAGTTTGTCGGTGTATTTCTGAATCACCCTGTATATAACTTTTTGATCTCTGATATTATTATAATTTAAACTTGTTCAGATGGCTGAAGAACGGTCGCGAGATCACCTTAGGCGGTCGCTTCCGCACCGAGGCGATAAACGGCATTTACAGGTTGGTGATATCCGAGGTGTGGGACGCAGACGACGGCGACTATAGCTGTCAGATCTCGAATCCGCTCGGCGTCGCCGCGACCACGTGCAGGTTAAAGATCGGCACGCCGCCGCGCATCGAGCGCATGCCGGGCGATCTTTACCTGCCGGAGGGTGACAACACGAAGATCAAGATCTATTACAGCGGCGATCAGCCGATGGATGTAACTCTGAAGAAGGATGGTCGCCAGATCGTGGAGACCACGCACATCAAATACACCGTGTTCGACGAATACCTCATTATCTTCATCAAGGACATCCAGAAAGATGACGCCGGCACTTACGATCTATCTATTTCGAACGACAGCGGCAGCGTCAGCGCATCCTTCAACGTGTACATCACTGGACTGCCTGGACCGCCGACCGGACCGCTTGACGTTTCCGATATCGACAAGCACACGTGCACCCTATCCTGGCATCCGCCCAAGTACGACGGCGGTCTTCGGGTCACTCACTACGTGGTGGAGCGTCGCGACGTCAGCCATACTCACTGGATTATCGTGTCATCCTTCTGCAAAGACACCACCTTCGTCGTGCAGGGTCTCACCGAGGGTCAAGAATATCTCTTCCGGGTGATGGCCGCCAACGACAACGGTATGGGTCCGCCGTTGGAGGGTATCAACCCAATCAAGGCCAAAGCGCCGTTTGATCCACCTGGACCGCCCGGTACGCCCAAGGTCATCGAGGTGGGTGGCGACTTTGTCAATCTCTCATGGGAGAAACCGGAAACGGATGGCGGTGCTAAGATCCAGGGTTACTGGATCGATAAGAGAGAGGTCGGCAGTCAAGCATGGCAGCGCGTGAACGTCAGCATCTGCCTACCGACACAAATCAATATCAGCAATCTAATCGAAGGAAGGCAATACGAGTTCCGGGTGTTTGCTCAAAATGTCGCAGGACTTAGTCCCGAATCAAAGGCCTCGACCTCCGTGAAGATCGTCGATCCACAAGCGGCGAAGCCTCCGGAGGTCATCCAACCCCTTCAGAAGGTATTTATATTTCTTCAATTGCACTTTGATCATAAGTAATTATTATAACTGAGATTTAACCCTAGAACGCATAGCTTCCAAAACATCTCGAAAACACACACCATGGGTCTGGGAGACCCATGTAACTTTGATAGGCTGTAATTCTGATTTAGATTAATATATTTTTGGACTTGTATTTTTTTATTTGAAGCTCTGAGATTTAAGAATATACCTGAATAAGTTTTAATACAAAAGAAAATTATTTTGTTATATAAGTTATGAAGCTAAAACTAAATATCGAAAATAGAAAATTCCAAGCAAGCGAAGTTTTGTCTGAGTCTGGGAGACCTATGCTATGTTCTAGGGTTAAAATAATGCAAGAATGCGATTTAATTCAAAAAACGTAATTGTTTTTCATTTTTTCGATCAGGTGAATTGCGTCCAAAATCACAACGCTCACTTCCAATGCAAGATCATTGGCACGCCGAAGCCAAACATCACATGGTTCAAGGGCGCCCGCGAGATCGTGAGCGGTAGCCGCTACAACATCTACTCCGAGGGCGATACTCACAATCTCATCATTCACGACGTGTTCGGCGAAGACGCCGATGAATATTTCTGCCGTGCGGCGAATAAATGCGGAGTAAAATCTACCAAGGGCGAGCTCTTCATCAAGACACCGCCGAAGCTAAACGTGCCGCCGCGTTTCCGCGACACTGCCTTCTTCGACAAGGGCGTGAACGTCGTCATCAAGATCCCGTTTACCGGCTATCCGAAGCCGAAGATCACATGGGTGCGCGAGGGCGAGGTGATCGAATCCGGCGGACATTACGCCGTCGAGGTGAAAGAGCGACACGCCGTGTTGACGATACGCGACGGCAGTCGCCTCGACTCTGGTCCGTATCGCATCTCCGCCGAGAACGATCTCGGCCAGGATACGGCTATCATCAAGATCCAGATCAGCGATCGCCCAGATCCGCCCAGGTTCCCGCAGGTGGATAACGTCGGTCACGACTCGCTGGCCGTCAGCTGGAAGCCACCGGTTTGGGACGGTGGCAGCAACATCACCAACTACGTGGTGGAGAAGCGCGAGCATCCGATGAGCAGCTGGATCCGCGCCGGCCACACTCGTTTCTGCACGCTTGCGGTGACCGGTCTCGCTCCTGGGCAGCAGTACGACTTCCGGGTGTGCGCGGAGAACATCTACGGCCGTTCTGATCCGAGCGAGGTGACGCCGCTGATCACCACGAAGGGCATGATCAAGCGCGAGTTCAAGAAGAAGGAGTACGAGGTGGATGCGAGCGGCAAGAAGATACGCGGCCGCGAGGACGAGAAGCCGCGCGACTACGACCAGTTCGTGTTCGACGTGTACAGCAAGTACGTACCGCAGCCGGTCGAGATTAAGCACACGTCCGTTTACGACAAGTACGACATCCTGGAGGAGATCGGCACGGGCGCGTTCGGTGTGGTGCATCGCTGCCGCGAGAGGACCACCGGTAACATCTTCGCCGCCAAGTTCATCCCGGTGTCGCACGTGATGGAGAAGGAGTTGATCAGGAAGGAGATCGACATCATGAATCATCTGCATCATCCTAAGCTGATCAACCTGCACGACGCCTTTGAAGATGATGACGAGATGGTGCTGATCTTTGAGTTGTAAGTATCCATTTTGGGCAGAAGAATCGTTTGCTATTAAATTCGACGGTGGATTGTGACGGGTTTGTGTTATCCTTGATCTCGATCATTTGTCTCGTTAGCCTGTCCGGCGGCGAACTGTTTGAGAGGATCACGGCTGAGGGTTATACCATGTCCGAGGCGGAAGTCATCAATTACATGAGACAGATCTGCGAGGGCGTCAAGCATATGCACGAGAAGAACATCATCCACCTCGGTAAAACATTAATATTTTAATGACTTTCTTACGACACATATGTTATGACATCGAAGTTAATTATTACAGATTTTATTTATCAATCTAAGCTCTTTAATCAAATTTTATAGAAATTTAAGTCTACATTTGAAAAAAAGATTCTTTTAGATTTTTATAAAGTTAATAAATTTTGAAAATAAATTATTATTTGTTTATCGTTCAATATCAATAAAATAAAGCACAGTTTGTCACGACATTCTTTGTAGCGATAATCTTATAAAATCCCGAAAATCAAAATACTTCTTAAAAAATTTACATTTAAGAATTTATATTAAATAAACAAAACCTCATTAATCTGATTGTTGGTCATGATTATAGATTTGCAGCTGCGAACATTTTTATCTATGCATTATATTTTTAATTTTGGATGCCATTTTTAAGTGATTGTGAGCTAATTTGAGTACAGCTATCTGAACGTATTATTTTAATCGTGTAATATGCAATTCTTTCCAGACATCAAACCTGAGAACATCATGTGCCAAACTCGCAACAGCACGAATGTGAAACTGATCGATTTTGGTCTAGCCACCAAACTCGATCCGAACGAAGTAGTGAAGATCAGTACAGGTACAGCCGAATTTGCCGCCCCCGAAATTGTCGAACGCGAGCCGGTAGGCTTTTATACCGATATGTGGGCCTGCGGTGTACTGGCTTACGTTCTGTAAGTAGATTTTTACCACTTCGCGTAATTATAACAAATGCAGCGTATTAAACTTTTCTCGATAAGATATCGCGCTGCAATGAAATATTTCGGAGGCAATTGACGTTAATTGCGCAACATTTCTAAATTTTTAATCTACACATTTTTAGCGATGCATGGTATTATATAACGGCCAGATATCCTATAAAAAGAAGATCTGATACATTATAAAAAATGCATGGAATCGTCAATTCTGCTTGTCTCCGTTTATAGAAATGATTTGAACTATATAAAGTTTGTATATATGAAGTAAGCTCCAAGTATTTTACGTATATATTTCACATTTCTTGGGAAATATTCAATTTATTTAGGTATTTTTATAATATAATTGCAATAACTGCAATAACAAATATGCATATAATTACAATGATAAAATATATAATTTTTAAAGACATTTATTGCTCAACTTTGAAATTATTAAAAAGTTTTAAAATTAAATATGAGACATTTGCATGTATTCGTGAAAAACAGAACATTATTTTAAAAAAAGAGAAATTCTATCGACTATATAGCATGCGTCGTTTGCGCAGATTGAGTGGCCTTTCACCGTTCGCCGGTGATAACGACATCGAGACCCTGAAAAACGTGAAGGCATGCGACTGGGACTTCGACGAAGAGGCATTCCGCGATGTTTCCGAGGAGGGTAAAGATTTCATCAGGCGACTACTCATCAAAAACAAAGAGTACGTTTTACTGTTCTCTTCTTAGATCTCTCTTCTCTTCTCTCTGCTGTCCTGTTATTATTTCGTTCACATTATACCGTATTCTTGCCTTTCAGGAAGCGCATGACTGCGCACGAGTGTCTCCTTCATCCATGGTTGACCGGCGACCATAGCAAGTGGACCAATCCAATCGCCAACAGTCGTTACCTCAGCATCAGAGATAGATTGCGTGCCAAGTACGAGAACTGGGACAAATATGTCCTTCCCATCGGCCGCCTAGCCGAGTACTCGTCGCTCAGGAAACTTTTAATCGAGAAATACAGGATTTACGATTCTTGCTTCGGTGAGTAAAATATTAATATACTTACATAATTATAATTCTTCTGGAAGAAGTATAAAAGCACTGTATATCTCGAAAAACGCAAAGAAACTTAAATACCCACAAATAGATTACCAATTCTAATAAGATGAAATATTACTTAATTGAACACATTTAAACATTTAAACAATAGAGGAGTTTTATTATGTCTAATTTTTTAAATATTTTTGAAATATATGTATGTGTTTTAATTAAATATTGATAACACTAATACCAGATGCCTGAGATGAATATACTTGATAAATATTATACAGAAAATAATTAAAATTTAGCTAATATACAATGCTTAAATTAATTATATTTTTGCAGATCGCCGACAAGCAGCACCAAGATTTGTCATCAAGCCGCAAAGCGCGTTTGCCTACGAAGGACAGAGCGTGAAGTTTACTTGTCGCGTTATCGCGATTGCAGCACCGACCCTGTCTTGGTCACATAACAATCAGGAGCTACGGCAATCTGTAAAATTCATGAAGCGGTACCACGGCGACGATTACACCTTCATTATTAACAGAGTCAAGTTGGAAGATAGAGGAGAGTACATTATACGCGCAGAGAATCATTATGGCTACCGTGAGGAGGTCGTTTTCCTTAATGTACAACGTAAGCGTTTCAGAATTTTATACACGTTTGCGGTTACATAGTATTACTTTGGAAGAAAATTGTAATTTTTAACGTAGCTTAATATTTTTAATATCTTTGAATACTTTTAGATAGCTGTAATTTAATGATCTGTATTTAATTTATATTTAGAAGGAGAGTTAAATTTTGAGCGACTTTAAGTGAACACTTTTTTATACTTCGATTAATTATCTAATTATACTTAGGCTGTCTAATTGATGCTAAATATTGATCAACATTTTCATTTCCATCTGCTTTATAACCCTGATGGAAAAATGTCAGAATTTTTTATATTATATTAATCAAAATTTTTATAAAAATTTTCAGATTTTCTCAGAATGCTCAAAATTTTTCAAATTTTTTATACGAATTGAAACGTTTTTCAGAAAAACGCAAACAAAATAATAAAAAATATTTCAGATTTTTCCCGCAAACACATTTTTGTAAAAATATGAACAAATATGAACAAATATGAGAAAATCTGTGCAATTTATTAGAAATTTTTATACATACGGATACTGAAATATTCCAAAAATTATTATACAATTATTTCTGAAAATATCTGAGAAATTTTATATATGATCCTTCCATTTCGTTCTTCCAGCACTGCCGAGAGAAATTCCGAAGTATAGGCCCGAGTTGCATCCCGTACGCAGACGAGAACCGCTTGGCTACAACGTGTGGCTGGAGACGATTGAGTCGGCACCGAACTTCACCTTCCTGCTACGGCCACGTGTCATCCAGATCAGACAGACTTGCAAGCTGCTCTGCTGTCTGAGCGGTAATCCACCACCAACTGTAAAATGGTATAAGGACAGGGAGGAATTGTCCAAGTATCATTATCCCATGAGCAACGCCGACGGCGTCGTCACGATGGAGATCGTTGACTGTAAGCAGGAGGATAGCGGCAAATATCGTTGTGTAGCTACCAACAAGCACGGCAAGGACGAAACTAGTTGCGTGGTTATCGTAGAAGGTATGAGATGAATAAGTTATTAAGTATTATAAAAAGGATGTTACATTGAAAGATAAGAAATTATTTCACGGAGTTGAACACAATAATTACAGCTACTTATTGCACAAATAATTGAAAATAATTATTCTTGAAACAAAAAATATATAATCGATACTTTTAGATAAATTGCTTTAAAAAAATGAGGTTATTGTGTTGTAATCAAATTTTTAATTAAACTAATTGTAAGAACAAAATTAATCCGATTTTATAAATTATAAAGTTTATTTTGAGTAGGTATTTAAAATAGATCTTATTTAAATATAGATTCATTTGCGTTTTCTGAACTTTCCAATTTATTTGATAAGGCCGATGATATTCTTTGTATAATTTATAAGATCGATGATATTTCTCTGTATAATTTATACTGAATTTGCTAATGAAACAAATCTCATTGAGCGTTTGTTTGTAGGCACTGGGGAAACGGAGGAGCAAGTAAAATTAGTGCACAATCTCCTACATTCTGGAGGTAGAGCTGTTTAAGAGTGTACCCTGTTTGCCATCCTCTTTTTGTTATTAAAAGCAATGTTCCATCAGTGATTAGATGATAGACATCTTGTATTTGTGTTCGTCAAGCTTTTCCTATTAGTACGCTTTTTATAAATATGTAAAATCAGCTACCATATTAGCTGTATACAAAATATTTTATAATTTTTTCATAGTATTTAGATAGAAATAAGTGTAAAATTCCATTTATATATATTTAGATTTATTCCAAAAATAACGATTTCCTTAGATTACTACACATAACTATTCGTTCCTTTTATCCTGCATACGCACCTTAGGTATATTGGATTAGCTTTCCTATTTATTTTTTAGTAGTTTTCCTATTTATTTTTATAGCTTATGTTTTTTGCAATAAAACGAAACTCTCGTGAATTTAACGACAAGATTACATACAATTATATGCAAACGTATTGTGTCGTTGTCTCATAACAAGTGTTTTTGCTCTAATTATAAGATCGAAGGTTCATCGAGTCACCATTGAAACCGGCACCACCGCCGATCGTGACAATTCACAAATCCAGCGGATACAGCGGCTACAGTTCCACGACCACTCAAGGCCAATCAAGCTCCACTTCTTCATATAATGGCAAACACAATTCCACTTTCTCTTCATATAAGGTATGCATCGTGATATAAAATATTTATTAATCAAATTTTATATATGTATATTAAATATAAAATATGTGTCACGCGTTTTTTCTTCTTTTATAAACATTCTATATATAAATTTTATATAAAATCAGAGGATATGTACACATGTGTGGATATATATGTGTATAATAAAGAAAAACATTAACATAAATATTAAAGTAAGTATATTGTAGTATCGGGATGCCGAGTTTGTTATTGTTATGCCACGAAGAAGCTGGGCGTTGTTTATGAAAGTAAAGCCAAGCGTTGTTTATGAAAGTATTCTTTTGTCAAGAGAGTTGGTGGAGACGTTTGTCGCCAGAGAATCAGTGGTAGAGAGTTACTCGTAGAGAGAAGTCGTGCAGTGAGAGATATGAGTCGAGAGCGATCGTCGGTCGAAGCGTAGGCAGAGCGTAGTCAGAGAGCGTAGTCAGAGCGTAGCGAGATTTCGGCGATTCAAAGTTGCAATGAGATTTCGGCAAATATATTCTATATACAATTCCGATCTCTATTCCATCAACACTGAAATCCATCATTTTGGGGGGGGGGGTTTAACCGGGATGCGAGTGAATGCGGTCGGATAAGTGGGTAATAAGCGCGTTTCGGACGAAGATGCGCTGCGTGATGACGGACTGTTGAGACAGCCGCGGTGCAAGTGTGCGGAAGACGAAGATAAAGACGAAGTTAAAGACGAAGAAGAAATAGTGGCGATCGGTAGACGATTTTTAAGACGATTTAGGCGACCTCAAGACGGTTCCAAGACGATTTTAAGACGACTTAAGACGATTTCTGAACGTTGAAGAAGGCTAACCCAGTTTTAAAACATGAAATTGGTAGCGAAATGCTAAAATCTCATTAGAATGGAAGCAAAAGCGGACATTCAAGAAAAGAGAAAATATACTGCAGACGAAATTAAACGTCTTGCACCAGGTTACAGAGGAAAAGCTGAAAACTTTGATCCGGTGAAAGCTGGAAAAAAGAAAGCACCTCCAACACCTAAAACACTCGGTCCAAAGTCTCCAATGGTTACACCACCAACTGCTCTAGACAAAGGTGCAACTCCAACAAAGCAGCGCAACGAACTGATTCTAGCTGAATCAATCTTCGGAGTAAACGTGACTATAATGGAGATTAAACCACGGGAAGAGTTTTCAACATAACGATTTTCCAGCACAAGTTCTGAGAGAAAAGTGCAGGTCGAGGGGATTGGCTACTGCCGGGACGAAAGCTGAGTTGTTCACCAGGCTTACGGAAAAGGATCCTGATGACGAATGGATGCTACATAGCGAAAAACGAGACAATGACGCCCATGCAGCCGGTAAAACTATCGATGTACCACCTTCTGAAACGATACCAGTGAAGGGTGACCAGCGTGAGTTGGAACTTGCGAGAAAGCAAGTCGAGTTAGCTGAACGGCAGCATGCATTAGCACGCGGAGAGGTAGAGTTGTTGCGTGGAATCCAGCAGCGAAGTCAGTCCGTGAACGATCATTCTTCGAGGATGTCGATGACGACCGAGGCAAGTCGACCTAAGATGGACGTGTCGGCTATCGCGGATTTGTTGAGTTTATTCCATGGAAGCGGCGACTCCTACAAAGAATAGGAAAATCAGGTGCGATTATTGAAGACGATATTTGAACTTGATGAAAATGAGGTGAAAATTTTGTTGGGCAAGAGACTGAAAGGAAAAGCGAGCGAATAGTTTTATTCAAAGCCCAAATTTCTTTAGATAAATTTTGAAGATCTTTTAACACAAATGAGAACGATGTTTTTTCATCGACCGAGTAGAGTGACGCTGCGAAAGAGATTTGAGGAACGTTCATGGAAAAGGGGTGAAACTTTCAACGAATATTTACATTACACGATTATATTGGCTAATCGTGTCCCTGTTTCTGACGATGAGATTCTCGATTACGTCATTGATGGTATATCAGATCCAGCATTACGGGACCAAGCGCGTATGCAGAGATTCGGACCGACGACGGCATTGCGGGAGGCATTTGAGAAGATCACTATTCGACCCACAGGACATGTTGAACAACGCTTCCAATGGGAGATATGACGACGAGGGTCCCAGATTCCAGAAGATCGACGAAAAGGAGATGCAGAGTGGCTACAAGCGGTGTTATAGTTGTGGCCAGTGGGATCACGTTTATAGTGCGGGGTGTCTGTCTAAGAGTCACGATATAAAGTGTTTTCGTTGTAACGAGCTTGAACACGTTGCGGCGAGGTGTTCTAGGAATCAGTCTGCTACGGAGGAGGCAAACACGGTAAAAGAAGTTTAAAGCACTAAGCAGTCAGATAAAAAAAGATATTGTATTAATGTTTTGTTGTTTGGGCATGATGTAGCTGCGTCGATTGATTTTGGTAGCGATCTAACATTAATACGTAGGCAGGGTAAAGTAGACGCGCTGCTTTTACAAGACGATAAAACTCGATTTTGTGGCATATTGGTTTGTAAATAAGCAGAATACTTGGCAGGTTCTGCAGCGAAATAAAGATAGACGACAATTTGTATTCAATAACGATATGCGTGGTATCAGATTCGCTGATGCCGCATGATTTGTTAATAGGAACTGATTTCTTGGACACCGTAGAGACAAATATTAAGCAAGGTAGAATCACGATTTTTCAAAGCTCAAAGACATAGGCGTCCAGAGGGGAGGCAAGATGGAGCATTTGCCCCTCCCTGGAATCAGTAAAAAATTAAGCATTTGCTCTCTTATTGAATAAAGGAAAAGCAGAGTTGTGCTAATGCCGATTTCTACCCTAATTGATAGAAAAATACATTTTTTAAATTTCAATAGAATTTTAGTTTTTCAATGCCTGTCTTGCTTGAATTTACTTTATTTCGCTTACTTTCCAAAAATCAAATAAGATCTCAATTTTATTTATTATTTAATCAACGCCTGCCTTTTCTTCCTACTAATAAAATTGCAATAAATTGCAATAAATTGAGTAAATGAACAAAGTACAGGGTGTTCCAGAAAAATTGCTGAAACTAAACGCGTCCCTTCACCCTCCACAACTTAGGTAGGTGTTCTATTGTCCGTAATCTTGTACCTGAGACTTTCTAGTACAGGTGCCAAATAGGACGCAAGAAACGCGGTTTCACCCGAAACTCGGGTAATAAAAATGAAAAAATTAAAAATACACAAAAAAATAAGAATAAATAGAAAACGGAAAGAAAACTATTCTCGACATACACCTACCTTCTCATGATAAGAAAGCTTTTACTACCAAAACGTGTATAAATTTCAAATTAGGAGTATTATAATTTTGGAAGTAATATTTTGAATCATGCCCCGCTTGGAAAAAATTCTGTGGACGCCCTTGCTCGAAGACGATATTGCATGTGATCCCGAATTGCCAGAAATTATTAGGATCAACGACGTGCGCGAGTAGGTGAATGAAATCGATACGACGTGTGTTGTTAATGAGGAATATAAAAGGGATGTAGAACGAACGATCGAAAATTATAAGCCGGTTGCGACGCGCGCGGTTGAGTATGAAATCGGTTTTAAAAGACGACGAACCTGATGTGTATCGGTGGCCTAAGGCCTAAGCAATTGCCCGCATCGGAGAAGGAATTAAGCTCGAATTGACGAATGGTTGCGCATTATCCAACAATTTCTCTCGGAGTGTACTAGCCCGATAGTTTTGCAAAAAGAGCGAGAACTTAATGATGTTTCCGAAATTTTGAGCGTTGATTACGATTGTAAAGGGAACGAAGTTGACGTTATCGTATACCGAGAATAAAGAGCATTATAGGCGCGAAGTCGAAAAAATGATTGACAAGCAGTTCAAAGAATTGATTGCGGTGCTGACATATATGGATGATCTGATCATACCATCGACTAATTATGCGAGCGGCTTGCGAAGCCTCGAGTTAATATTGCGTGCGACGAGCGAGATGTTGGCGATAGTCAAATCTCTGGGAAAATTTGGAATGTATTTGTTAGGGATACAAATTAAAATTGTGACTAATTGCCAAGAATTTGTTATAACAATGAATAAGAAAGATTTTAATTATATAAGAGTGGCGAGATGGACGTTGCGCTGTTTGAAAGACGAGAACCAAGGAGAATATCTTGGTCCATATCGAATTACAAAGGTCTCGCGTAACGACAGCTGAGTATATAAAATCATAGATCTACGATGACGAGTATTCTGACGAAGAAAAACAAAACAAATGCATCTGAGGGCTAGATGCTTGATCAGAATGGCCGAGTGTAGTATCGGGATGCGTTTGTGCAAAGTTTGTTATTTTTATGCGCGAAATTAGGCGAGCCGAACGCGTACCTATATATTTATAAAAGCATAGAAATATATCAAGCACAAATATTCTGTTCGTATAATAATTTTAAAAAACAAAATTATTCGAATAAAAACAAAATTATATTACTATGATATATTTTTTGATATGATTTTAGGACACCTCTAGTGTCAAAATCAACGATTCGTCTGACAAACGAAGCATAAAGAAATACGGATCAAAGCTCGACACCACCGGTAGTCCATCTCGATCCAGGAGCACCACGAAAGAACTCATTCGTAAGCATATCGCTTTAATATACCTACTGTATTTCGAATGGCTAGACTATTTAGTGTAATATTTAATTTTAATATGAATATAATAATATATTGAAGAACCCTCGGACGATTCAATGAGACCGCCACAGTTCACTCAAAAATTGAAGAATCTTACGATCAATGACGGCGAACATCTAGAACTCACGGCCAAAGTCGACGGCGATCCGGAGCCACAAATTACCTGGAGTAAAGACGGCAAGGTAGGCGCATAAGTTCAAACACCCATATTTTCTATAATTAAAATCTAATATAAATTAAATTGATGTATAAAATTATCGTGCGATCCAAGAAAAATTCACAAAAAGATGGCTGTTTTTTTAAAAATATTAAAATCACGTGCGAGAAAAATGTGTATATTAGCAATTATTTGTGTGTACGAGATAAAATTCTCTTGTAGATGTTGAGCTCGTCAGAGGTCGTCGATCTGAAATATAAGAACGGAGTTGCCACTCTCACGATCAACGAGGTATTTCCCGAGGACGAAGGAGAATACGCATGTCTCGCGACAAACAGCATTGGCAGCGACACGACATCCTGCAAGCTGACTGTAAAACGTAAGAACATCCGCATCTTATCAACTAAAAGTCTAAAAATATTATATATAATTTAGTTTAATGTAATTCAATCTGCTTTAAGCGAGGACTTAATTTTGTCTTTTATTTTAACTTTCACTTTGCTTTTTTATATTATCCTATTTATTTCATTAGATTTTAGAAGATAAATATGAAAGACATATCGCCGCGTCCAATTTCTCTTTTCAGCCGTGGAGAACGCTGCCAAGAAGAAGCAGGGCGACGAAAAATCGCCGAAGATCGTCGACCACCTAACGAGCAAATACGTGAAAGACGGCGAGGCTGTGACACTCAGCTGTCGAATAATCGGCGCGAAGAAGTTTGACGTGGTGTGGCTGCACAACAATAAGGAGATCAAACCCAGCAAGGACTTCCAGTACACTAGTGAGGCTAACATCTATAAGCTAATTATCGCCGAGATATTCCCAGAGGACTCCGGCACTTACACGTGCGAAGCTTTCAACGACGCAGGAGAGAGCTACTCGTCGTGCACGTTAAGCGTACTCGGTAAGAAAATTGTCCATAATTATCAATCGTATGGCAAAGGAATCCGCATTCGACACCACGATCAAAAGAATTTTTATTTTTATTCCTTCTACATTTCTTTCAGCTTCAAACGAAGAGCCAAAAAGCCCAGCGTTCGCGACATTCCCGCAGTCTGCAACAGTGAGTGAAGGCGAGTCGGTTACTTTCACGTGCAAGACTGATATCGCGCCTTTGAAAGGTGAGTAATTTTAATAATAGTAATTTAAGTAAGTAAATAATTTTTCCTTTCTCTTCAACGCGTTTCCGTTGCTAATAATGTCACGAATATTTTAGTGACTTGGTTGAAGGATGGCAAGGCGATCCCCGAGACGAGCAGCAGATACCACTTCAGCTCGGACGGCAGCACGTCTTTCGAATTTGGTATCAAGACGTGCACGGCCATTGACGTCGGTCAATATTTAGCGCGTGCAATCGGCCAGAAGGGCGAGACGAACTCAGCGTTCGCCCTTAACGTCGTTAATCCCGGCGAGCTGTGAAATTGATCTTGGTACCGGGTTACACGTCGATCATCATCGCGGTCGACGACCGAATCGGAACATCTCTAATACATTCTTCGCGGAGAATACGTTTCTGGAACACTTCGTGAATATTAATGGGCATGCGTACACCTCAATGAATGGATCTATTTGTCCGAATACGTTCTCCAAGTAGAGTGTATCTTCCCGCGCTCTCGCACGTGCTCTATTCGTGGACGCCGCCGTAACGATTTCCGAGCGATCGTTACCGCGTCTTCCACACTCTGGCCTTTCTGCTTTCGCGAAAATTAATCGGAATGCACGCGATGCGAGCGAATAGCCGGAGCAGCTCGGCCGCAATGATATTTAGCATATGTGACGTCCCTATACAGAAAGGAAGAGAGAACTGGAAGACTAATATTAATCTCCCTTTCTCTCTCGCGTATTCTGTATATGTAAATTATTCTGGAACGCTGTATTTTTTTCCTGTGTGTTTGTCATGATGTCGCATGATCCGCGCGAATCGTCGTGACAGCGAGTCGCGTCGCGACGAGAATCCGAGAATTTGCCGTATCCGCGCACAAGCATTACGGATACCACGCGCAACTTACTACGCTACAATATTCGGCTTTGCTGTATTACACGACTTGGCATACACTCGAGTACACGCAACTATTTAACGGGCACATCGCGGTAGCATCCGAAAAAAAAAGAGAAAGAGATAGTAGAATGTCGACGCTTGCGAACATGATTTTTCCGGCGAGACTGCCAGCATCCTCGAACATACGTTTTTAATATCACCATCTAAAAATCTCACCGGGGGAATCTTTCAATGGCGTTAGATCGAGTTTGCAAGTATTTTTACGCGGTACTGTCGCGATGTGGCCTCTTATTCCATATTAATGGTACGCACTGTCGTGTTTTACTTGTTTGAAGACTGCTTCCGTCAGAAAATTTATGATAAAATAAAACATATAATTAAAAATAAGCCTGCTATATAAGTTATTACACCTTCCAATCTTATTAACGTAGATTATAAGTGTAATTTCTATTAATTTTTTTCTATATTTGTTTCCGATTAGCGTTTGCATTTGTATCGAGTATCTCGATGAGAGAAAGAATACATGCAGTAGGTATGTGTGCTTTAAATTTGTATATCTGGTAGGTATAAATGAGAATAATCAGCATAAACATTGAGGCAAATATATTTAACGTAATATACATTTTTAGTATACAAATTATAATGGAATGCTGGATAATTCAGTGCTCTCTTATAGAAATTTAATACTGTGAGTGATTATTTGTCTAGTGATTAATGACTTATTTAAGCACTCGAAGCACTGTTAACGGTAAATATAATCACTTACAGTATTAAACTTTTGTAAGGGCTAAAGTAGTCGTTTTCCGTATACAATATAGACACTTTTTCAGCAGGAAAATATTCCATTGCGTTAGAAGCAAAGTATTTAAAATATAAACTTAATCTCAAGATTCTCAACTGGGAATCGCGATACTATAATCATTTCTTGAAGGCAAGAGAACTTTCAAACAATAACGATAAAACATTTCAAATCAAAGCCTGGTCTTGCAAAGTGGCGAATTAAGGGCCTTACACTCTTTTCTCTTAAAAATTGCAATTTCAACGAAGAGAAAGCTACGGACGCCATGGTGCATATAGTATTGCCTTTCCCAAAAGATTCGATTTCAGGCTCTTGGTCAAATAATATAAAGAAAAAAAGATGTAGACAATAGAAAATTTATTTTTTATAAAAATTACATACAGGAAGCATTTGCATATAATAGTGATGCAAAGCTTACACACTTATTAAGTTTATTATGTAATATTTGTAATAATTTGAATGATAAGACACAATCAATAGAACATCACAATAAAAAAAAATCAACATAATATATCGTATTTGTCGGAATGTATACACGTACTCTCCGTTCTCTGCAACGTTTCTGTAACGTTTACAGCGTTTTACTACTATTTTCTGGAATTTTATTTAGATTTATCTCTCTCTTCCTCTTTCTCTCTTACAAAAATAGTAAATCTTTAAATATTTAATCAATGAGTTACATAAATAAAATATGATCCAAGTTTATTGTGTGCAAGTGAGCTGGATGAAGTAGATTAAAAAATTTTCTGCCTGAGTTCTTGGTAAAAACTAAAGAACGAAACTTTCTTGGATCTCGAATAGGAATACTATGGAAATGTACCATCTGTAAGTCGCGTACTCCGCGATCTGTATATAATAGTGCAGAGCTAGTCCCTCAAAATCGCGAAATAAGAAATATTCAATGCATTTTGCACTAAATAAGTATAATAATATAAATTATGTTTTTCTTACGTATCTTTCTCCTTCTTCCTTCTATTGATTTGAGAAATTATCAATCTACGATCACAATCTTTCACGTTGCATGTCTCTGTGATAGATTCTAAAACCATTACATCTCGGTTAACAACATCTGCAAAACATATACTAATGTTCAGTTTCTTTCACACCTACTTATCGTTAGTGCATAAAATGTAATATATACCAATGTAATATGGCATAGTTTCAATCGACAGTGTTGGCACATTATTAATTGGGATAAAATCCCGATGTTCCGAAAAATGCATTTTCCATACATCCTCCTTAGGAAAATAGATGTACATAGTATGCATATATTGATATATAATTAACATATCATTAAAAATGAAAAATGAAATGTTCAGAAACACTGCAGGTAAACTGTAAAGGTACACTCGCACCTGAAGTCCACATATCTATGCATTGTCCAAACACAAGAGCAAAAATTAATATAATAAAATGCTATTTAATCGATAAAGAAGCTTTAAACATAATAATTTTACAGAGATTAACATAAAATTTATAAATAAAAATAATGAAAAGCAATCTTACGTCCTGATATGTATGAAAAGCATATATTAATCTCTGTTTAAAATTATTATATATATACTTAGGTAAATTGTTACATATAATATACTTTGCACATGATATTAATAAAATACATATTGTATAGCTGCACAATTAAAATCACCTGTATGGATATCATAAATATTAACAGTCTGCATTCTTTGTCCATACCGTCCCACACCGCCCACAAGCAGCAATTTGTTTTTTAAAAACACAGTAATCATTATGTCTTCTCTCAACTGGCATACTAAAATATTTGTAAACATTATTTTAACACATAACATTTTATTTATTTTATTACTTATCTATTTGTTCTTATCATTTATCTAATTGTTAAGATATTTACACTGTCTCAAGAATCCATTTCTTGGATATCAAAGAATAAGGCCATACATTTTTGTTAAACATTCCTGAACGGATACCATATTCTCCACCACACAGATATAAATCATATCCTTAAAAAAAATTACATAAAATAATAATTAAGTAAATAAAGCAATACTTTAGATTTTAGATAAAATAGAATATAAAAAAAAGACAGGTTTTATACTTCTGGCAGTAAACTGCATTCCTTCAAGAGATTTGCCAGTGCTGCAACAATGCTCGATAATTTCTGGAGGGGGTATTCGAATAAAGTTAGCTCAAAAAAATCATTGCCATCCCAGCAATGAATATATTATTCACGGTTATTATGTTCACAAGATATAAAACCGTGTAAAATTTTTACTTTCTTATTCTTTAAGATATCTAAAGAAACTGTAAAATCCTGCAAAAGAAGAGATTTTATTACTCAAAGATTTTTAATGCGTATTAATCATTAACGTATAATAGATAATATAATAGTATGGTAAAAAATAGATACCTATGTAGGGGATATAGGGCGGCAGTGTGGTCTAGTGGTAGAGCGCCAGACTCGCAATCCGGAGAACCGGGTTCGAGTCCACTTGAGTACACTGGAATTTATTTCCAGAAACTGCGCCCCCCATGCGAGAAAAATTCTCAAATGGGAAAAACTGGGCTCCGTCTTTCGGAAGAGACGTTAAACCGTTGGTCCAAATATTATATGGCAATATCCACCATGCCAGGGTGCTGTGGGCTAATCACCCGCACATCTGAATTTAAAATGATTATGAAACCTCTAAGAGGAGGCCAAGGCCCGATCTGGGCTGTGGCGCCATTGATGATGATGATGATGTAAAGGATATATCTTGGAGTTAGAAATCACCATTTTATTTGAAATATATTGGAGGTAAAGACTTACATTTCCTATATTATTTCTAAAATTATTACTTTAAATATTGTTTTTAAAGATAATTACTCACATGACGATGGTTCATCCATTTATGTGTAATATGAAGCAAATAAGATTTTGTAGATCTTACATTAATGTTTCCAATTAGCTTCAGAAAATTTTCCCTCAACAACTCATAAATTTGAATTAAGTGGGAGTTTACGGAAACGATCTAAACAAAGAGCAAAGAAAGATCTTGTAGCACATTAATATTCAATTTTTGTGCCAGTAACCAAATATCAATTGCATACTTTGGTGGCATAGAGTATTTAAGCCTTTTGGTTATATCTTCTACTAACAAGTTTTGTAAGTTGTCTGCTACAAATAGAACGCTTAAGTCCAAAAGGTTCAGGAGACGATCAAGCTCTTCAAAACCATAATTTGTCACAGATGTAAATATAATTTTGTCATGGTGAATCCAATCAATGAAATCCTACAAAATTATTATGTCTCTATTTTGGTTGCACAATGAAATTATTCATACCGATAAAACCCGATTCAATATACATTAATTGCTTATTAAAAACATGCATTTTATTAAGAATTTTAATATAACAAATCTTTTACACAAGAAACAAGAAAAATAACGTTTTGTACTTTCAAAAAGCGACTTCATACTTGTGAACACAGAGAAGAATTAAAATCTGTTTACCTGCAACAAAATCGGGGAAATGTCATATAAGTTGATAACATGTTCCGTCTGACCATATTCTAGATAGTTCGCGGACAAAAGCGCAGCAAAATACTGACTTGCCGATTAATTTTTGCTTCTCAATCTCGAATCTTTTCTCTTTGAGAATCAATATCACTGTATCGCGCGGTGTCTGTCTTTCTATGCTGTTATTTTCCATTCTAAAACCGCACGTATGCGATAAATACGCATTCAAACATATATCGCTAAAGTAAACGCAGAAACAATTGCACTACTTACTTTCATTCATACGTCTCTTGTCTATCTATCTATATGCAATCACGTGTTCAAATCAACTGACGCTCACGCGGCTTACGCTACTTTCCAGCTGGACGTCCTCTTGGCTTACGTGTGTGAAGTTGGCCCCGCAATTTTCGAATTTTGTATTTTTCTAAATTGTGCTGCATTGTGCTACGTTTGTGCCGATTTGTGCCGCAAACAGCAACTCCGTAACTCAAAGCGTATTCCAGAAAAAAAACAAAAACAAAATTTTTGATAGCCCCGCACATTTCGAATTTTGAGTTTTTTTTATTGTGCCGTATTGTGCTATGTTTGTGCTGATTTGTGCCGCAAACGAGAGATCGATAATTTTAATAATAATTAAAAAAAAAATAATAAAAACAAAATTATACTAGCCCCGCACTTTTGCCGAAACAAACGCCATTTTTTTTTTAATAGGTAGGTAATGATTTGTGCCACGTTGTGCCGCTGGAAAATAGTCGATATCTTTTTTCTTTAGAAGATAAAAAATGTTGAATCTCAAAAAAAAAATAACAAATAAATATTTTTACAACACACTTATTGAACTTCTACGAGCAGTGCTTTGTGAGTTGTGCTAACGGGGGGCATCAAGAAAAAGGCGAGAAAAGTATCCAAAGTTGCAGGAGTTACAAAAAAATTAGTCAAAATAGGTGGGGGTTGAGAAAAATTTTACATTTTTTAATTTTTTAAAGTTGTGACGGATTGTGCTAAGCGATTACATTAACTTTTCTTAATGACAAAATGTCCTCCAATCGTTAGTTTTCGCAGCACAACTATCTAAAGGAAACTGTTTTTAGGAATTACAATTTTCAGATCGCTATATCTTCTGAACCGTGGCAGGGAATAAAATTCTACGAGTTGTGCTGAGTTGTGCTAGTCGAGGACAACAAGAAAACTGCGGTAAAAGTACCAAAAGTTGCGTTGAAAAAAAATTAGTCAATAGGGTGGAGGGTGAGAACAAAATTTTACATTTTTGTATTTTTTAAAATTGTGCCGGATTGTGTTAAGCAAGTTTATTAACTTTTCCTAATGGCAAAATGTTCTCCGATCATTAGTTTTTGCAGCACAACTAGCTAAATGAAAGAGTTTTTAGGAATTACGATTTTCAGAATTCAGAGCGCTATATCTTCTGAACTGTGACAGCAAATGGAATTCTGCGAGTTGTGCTGTTGTGCTAGTCGAGAACAACAAGAAAACTACAATAAAAGTACCGAAAGCTGCATGGCTTGAAAAAAAATTAGTCAAGGGTGGAGGATGAGAACAAAATTTTACATTTTTGTATTTTTTTAAATTGTGCCGGATTGTGCTAAACGAGTACATTAACTTTTCTTAATGACAAACTCAGCATAACTCGCAGAATTCTATTCTCTGTCACGGTTCAGAAGATATAGCGCTTTGAAAATCGTAATTCCTAAAAACTCTTTCATTTAGATAGTTGTGCTGCGAAAACTAATGATCGGAGAACATTTTGTCATTAGGAAAAGTTAATGTACTCGCTTAGCACAATCCGGCACAATTTAAAAAAAAATATACGTGTGGCCTCGACGCGCGGCAGAAGTGAAACTTCTTTTGTTAGCTGTGAGGAATAGGATAGTATCTCGTTTATAGTATCTGAATTAATGCCTATGTAATTCAGAAATCAAATTTTAATTATAAATTAAAGCCGATGCAATTCACAAATAAAAATTGATTTTTTAAATTAAAGCCTGTATAATACGATATAATGGTATTACAGAGATTAAATTATTATCGCAAGAAATATTCAGATGTCCGTGAGACTGCTTAATTTAAAAGACTTTGCCGCGCTTAGAACGTTTGATAAGACTCTTAATCCAAAATACGTTATTCGGGATACGATGTAATGTCTTTATAAAACTTTACGTACATAGTAGACTTACGTGTGCTCCGGCGCACGTCAGAGTAGAATGACTGAATTTGCTATAATATATAATATTAAAGAATTAACCTAACATTATTTTAATAAAAATATTATAACTTTAGACAAAAAAAAAAAAGTCAAATATATTGTATTTTCTTAAGAGGGTCAAAAAAATCGAATTTTTTTTTTATTGTAATCAATAGTACACTATTCGTAGAATATATTCCTAAAGTTACAATAAAAAAGTCGAAGTTTTAAAGGCCTCACAGCCATTTCTTGCGCGCAGGTATACGTGCGGGTATACGAGCGGCGAAAACTTTAAACGCGTTTTTCTCGAAACCACGTTTTTGAAATTGGCGTGCACGATAACTCAAAAACTATTTGACCAATCAAGTTGGCTCTTGTACGTACACATAGTTTATTACATTCACTAGTCGGTAAACCTCTAAAATTAATTAAATAATTAATTTAAACAATTGTTATTGCATAAATAAAGTTCACATTTTTGAGTGAAAATTGCATTTCTTGTTTTAAAGTGCCGCCATTTTGTCAATTTTCAACTTTTTTGCATTTTTTTAGGTTTACCGACAAACCATGTTTATAAACAATAAGAAATGTTTTTGTTTTTTTTTTAGACGTGTAAAGAAGGAGCTAGGATGCACGCCGTTTAAAACCGACGCTCTTACTTACGCCCTATAAACATATTAAATAATTTTTTTTTTAAATAAAAAAAATTTTTTTGCGTTGTTTAATAATAAAGTAAAACAGCCCAAAAGTTATCAAAGCGATTTATTAAATAGTTTCTTTTAAAAAAATTCCCGAAAATACCATTATTTTCAGTAGTCTACACCAGGATCCCCCCTTAAATCTTTATTAATTAATTTTTTATTAATTTTCTTTTAGTTTAATCCGCAGTATCTCTCCACGATAGATAATACGGTAATTACCAGATACCCTGCAATGTAACACATACGAATATATGTAGAGTGTATATGTACATATACATATCTTACATAAATACATACACACACACACAAGTTAAAAATAGAACGATGAAATAAACCGAACAATAAGTCACAAGTCAGATAACACTGTTGCAGAGAAGTCATCTGCTTTCCTTTCTCTCATTTCTGTCTATAATATTTTGCAATTACATAGGAATAAAACAATTCACGCTCGTTCTGTAAAATAAAAAATACTCTAGCAATTTCCGTGAAAGTACAATCTCACCGGTATGTATAAGTATAGCAGCAAAGTGCTTTTAATATTTATTGCATATAGAATATTTATATTATTTGTATTTTGAAATATGGCACATACAAATTCGTTCAATAGAAAATCTTATTCCCCTTTCTCCTTTTGTTTCATCTTTTATAAGCGATGCTTTTGCATAACTTTATACAACATTAGTATGCAGTAGAATGCCCGCACCGATACTTTTCAGAAAAAAACACGCATATTACACTATTACTTTATATACTTTGCAAAAAATTGAAAGAAAATATTAAACAGGTGTTTACGCAGCGTCGAATAGAGAAACACATTCAGCAACATTGACTCATAGGGAAAATAATCTGAGAAGACTGAGTTTCTGTTCATGACTTACAATAAGTGATCATGGTAACATTATAGCGTACAAAGTGATCTTTAGTCAATTAGTTTATTATACAAAATAAATTATTAGTTTGATTTGGTGAGGATGTCAAATGTAACTGACATAATGGTACCAGCAATAAATGTACAAACAATAAATGTACAAACAACGAATGTAACTAAAAAAGATGACGATATACTAGTATTACATAGTTGTTAGGTAATTTTTGCAAGCAGTATACAGACATCCGCGAGACCGCTTATATGAAAGACTTCGCCGCGCTTGGAACGTTCGATGACAAACGTGATCCAAAATGCATTATTCAGGATACGCTGATAATATGTATGCGCAATGCGTGTAATATTTCTTATAAACAATTAAATCTTTTAAAAGTATATCTTTTTGTGTATTTCGACGATGACAATACATATGTATTTGAATGTTCTAACAATATGTTGTTTAGTGATGATATCACGATTCTATGATTTTTATATTACGTTTTATTTAATCCTACAAATAACGAGTGCGAGACAGTACATATTTTAATGTCACTAATAAAAAATAAGTACGGGATAGATATTGAAAAAGAAATGAGAGAGTATAATGCAGAATCCACCCGAGAGCAAAATAAAATCACATTATTTTCTGTAGTAATGTCTTACCCAAATGTATCATGGAATATGAGCATTGATATGGGCACATACACCAAATGGTTTAATCAATTTTCTGATTTTAATCTTCCATAAAAAATCTTTTTAACCAAGACTGTTACCGTTCTCCCTAAGTTAAATCACCCGCCTTACGCGATACTTTTGCTTACAGCACTTAGATTTTTAGAACATAACGGAATAGATATGAAAAACATTTCATTATACACAATTTTTACTCATATTTATGTAGTTTTTGTGTGTCCAATATTTCCTCAACCTTTAAAATTGGAATTATGTATAAAGTGGAAGATTGTGAAGAAAGAAAAAGTTATGTATTGATATTCCGCTTGTTTTGAAGAGTATCGTCAAAAAACTAAAGATATTATAGCAGAAATAAAGTCAAACGATTCAGACTTAAAATTTATTCTCCTATACTATTATAATAATTATATGTGCTCAATTTCTTCTGCATTACTGTTACAGATATAAATAACTATAATGTCACGTTTTATCAATACTCAAAAATGCAATTCACGATTATACACTGCAATGCATTTGGATCGTGACATTTAGAAAACAAGAATTTTTTATTTTAAAAGTGCATGTTTATCTTATCGAATTATATCATTATTTGATTTACTCGATCGTAACATATGCTAGTAATATTTCAGTGAAAAATTATTATTATTATTAACCAACTGATTTAATATATATGTAATCTATAATTTCGATTAATTTTTTAAACACTAATATAACGCGAGAAACATAAAATTCATATTACATTGTATATACCTATTAGTACATATTTCACATAAAATATTCGAATCGCATAAAGCACCCTTCTCGGGGAGTTGTGTTTTACGTAATTAATTAATTTGGCTGAAATCAAATTCAGATATGCGATTCGAATATTTTATGTGAAATATGTACTAATAGGTATATACAATGTAATATGAATTTTATGTTTTTCGCGTTATATTAGTGTTATACATTTTTATAAAGTAATTCGACAAAAAGGTACAAAACAATAAAAATAATTAATGATGCGTTCCGGCGGCATCATATTGTTGCAGAAACACAGTATCTATGTAATTTTATTAACCGTCATTGATGTAATTTTTACCGTACATTGTAGATTGTAATTTTTAATAAACTTATAATTTAATCATTACTGCGAGTTTGTCCTATGATATACATATATGATTTCTTCATATATTAAAGTTTCTTATTTTAAGATTTTTCAAACATACATAGCTTATATTACAATATAAAGATTTTTAAGCTGATGACCCTAATCTATGCGCAATTCGCAATTTAGCAATTTACAATTTATAACACATACATTTACAGAAATTTGTTATTGACAATATACAACGTGGTACAACGTGTTTCTCTTATTGTTAATGTAATTTGTTGTTTGTGTATAATGCAAAAAAGATTTATAATACCGTTCGTTAATTGAAGCAATTTGTCAGAAGAAAGAGAGTAATCCTGTCTAGATAAAACGTTCATTTTTTGAATAAACTTTCTTTAAAATTATATATTGTATAATATAACACACATAGGTACACATACGCAGTGAACGAGGGAGGGAAGGAGCAAAACACAGATGGTAATCATAAAGAATCATTCTCTATTTATTTAATTATTTCGGTTTCCTTAAATTCAACATGTACTATAGAAACATGTATAGTATACTGGGTCTAAGGTATGTTTATGACCTTTCTTTGCTTTCTTTCACACTTCTACGGAAAGCTTCGGGAAGTATTCTTCTCTCTGACTACGACTTGTTATAAGTCTAGAAAATATATTAAAATGAAGTCACACATACTCTCTAGAATCAACGATATTCTTCAAATTTTTGTGATGCATTAGTTTCAGGTATGTACTTGAAATATGTATTGTATGCGTTTAAGTTAAATTTGTTCGGGAATAATACTTTTCTTCTTCTGACTTATATTTCTGAGATCGCGATTGGATAGAGCGATTTCATCATGCGTACAACATTATGGATTAGAAGTGCGCCTGTAACAGACGTCTTGAAACTCACGTGTATTTATGTATTTTGAAACGTAGAAACTGGATTCACATGTGCGTACATAACGAATTGGCATTCGCTTGGAGTTAAAGAAAAAGCATTCGGGGAGTTTGAAAAGGCGAGAGATCGAATCATCTTAGAAAGCTAACCAGCACCGAAAAATTAAGAGGTGACAACTATTCAGACTTTATATGAGACATAGATATATGTCAGTTTGATCTACTAATTGTGATAACAATGGACCCGCTCAAATTGAATCGCGAAGAAATCGCGAATGGAAACAAACAGAATTTTTGTCCATTACGCGGATTAGTAAAGATATTGAAGGCACTATCTCAAAGACCGCCTGTTTTGCCCAAGATATTCTATCTAAATGAATTCTCCCAGACTGTACTTTTTCCCTTAATAGTATTCAATCCAAGATGGATTATTGAACGCATGATGACATCTCATGGAGTTTGCATGGATGTTATTTACAAAAACCCTACTTATCTCAATACGCTTGTTTATAAGTACAATTCTGGCGAAGAAGCAGAGGAATATGTTTTTTCCAATAATATTATGTTTTATGCCGATGTCATAACTATATGCAATTTGTATTATATTGTGGAAGTATACAGACTTGATCTCCAGCTAGCGCATGATTTAATGGTAATAATGAAAAAGAAGTATTGTATAATGGATATAACGATGAGCTTTAATCCACAAATGGTTTCTTCCGTAAAATAATACTCTCTTACCCGAGCGTATCTTTGGGCCTGCTCCATTACAATATCTTAAATGTTTTTAGTTTTTTTTCTATAATATACCCCGATCTCTCTAATAGATCAATTCACCATGGTTAGCTTCAATTATTCCCGTGTTAGATTCCGATTGTAAAACTCCACTTGCATTGCTTCTGGCCATGGCCGTTGTATTAGATAAAGATAATAAACCTTCTTATATATTGTATCAACGGATCCTTACGTTACATACTTCCAAAATTTTTCCTAAAAGTTTTAAATTAGAGTTGAGCAGAAATTGGGGTATTGTGTACGTGACAGGAAATAAATATAAATATTCTCCTTACTTTAATGCAGCTCATGAAAATGCTGTATATATAATATCATCTTTAAAGCTAAACGATCCAAGCTTAGGATATACACTTTCTAATATATAGACGTGTTACATCTTTCTTTTTTCTATCGCTGATATAAACGTAAAAATTAATAACACATCGTCAACAATTAGCAATTGCATTCCACGATTAATTAACAAAGTATCTAAAGAGCAAGAATTTGTTTTCGAATAACGCAAATTTATTTTATGTATTATATGACAATTATTATGTTACAAATTGTGAATTACTTAATTAGCATCGCAAAAATAATAGTTAATCGACGATGCATTGTCTAATTAACTATTTTTAACTTGTTTCGCAAAAGATAAAATTCTTTTGTTCAAAAGCAATATATGTTATGTAGGTATATGTAGGTACACACAATGCAATAAGCAATATGGCTTTACAGTAGATTTTAAATTAGTATGACATTCCTAAGAAGAATTATTCTTTTTAATTTTATATCATGCTAGTTTTTATTATTCGGAAAAGAGTTGTTAATATTAAACATTGTTAGAGTTCTAGAAAAATTGTTGTTACTACGTTTATATAGATATCTTTTTTCTGCGTGTGTTACGCACAACGCTATATTTTGTTATGTTAAATATTAATAAAATTAATAATTTGTGTAGAATATCTCGTATTTTATTCTAACACATTTTGACATAAAATATAAAACATTTTATAAAAATCTCACTTTTTGATGGCGTAATTTCTTATACACAAAGTAATGAAATAAAGACATTCATATAAATCAAATAAAGTGATTTAAGAAAAAGATACACATAAAATGTAAATTTTTTCTTAATTACAATTGTACATTTGCTTTAGTTCAATTGTTTTTTTGAGAGAAAGCAATTTAAAAAAATGTATATGGCGTTATTTAAAAAGATAACATTAATTCCGAAAAAAAAATTTTAATAATATTTTTGGTTTTAAATAATATTTTATACAAAAAACATATAAAAAATTTGTTGCATAAATCATACTTCTCTCCTAAAGTTGTAAAACTCTTAAGACTAATTTTTAAATAAAATTGATTATATTTCGGATTTATTTACAATTAGATGCAATTTTAAAAATAGGATACCGTATACAATTTTCTGCGTTATATGCGTACTCTCTTTTTATGATGTAATTAAACTTAAATATAAAAGACAAAATTTTTTGAGAAAATAAAACGCTCCACGGCGGTATTAACACTTCAAAATATTTAATGTCAATATTTTTTGTGATCTTATTAACCGCAGTTAATTAATGTAATACTTATTGTAGTTTGTAATTCTAGAAACGCACAATTTATTAGTTATCGTGTTTTGTTACAACTTTTATTATATAAATATAAAATATGTATGCATATAAATATGTATATATATATTTTATGCAATAAAAATATATATAAATATATATAAACATTTATACAACATAATATTAAACAATTATTATACAAGTGACACATATTGTAAAGCATATTATAAAATAAATTATTAGATTTTTAAACAAAATTATTCATTACTTGTTTATATATTTTATCATTTGCAGGCGTATGCTGAATAAAATAATTCACTAACAATTGAAGAACATATTGTAAAAAAACTGTATAGTGATCTAGGTATTCTAGGTAAATATGTTTTTCAAATAAAATAATATTTCCAATAAATCTTTTAATGTTTTTAGCTTCACGTATATATCCTAAATATTTATTTATGTCAATTATGTAGGAATAAAATAACTTAGGAGACTTAGAACTCTTATATCAAGAATATCTTCTTAAATTTCTGCAGAAAGCATAGATATGTGTACATCAGCCAAGTGTTCTATCGAGTTTCGTGACATGCATTTTATATGAATATCTTAAATTATGTCTTTATGTTTTCTATATCTTTTGTTGCCAGTTTTACACTTTGCAATATAGTTAATTTGATTGGTAGGTAAAAATAAAGTGCTTTTAGCAGAAATCATATATGTATAAGAACATATTAATATCTCAACAGATATATATTATTATGCATTCTTGATACAGTATTCGCAGTAATTCATGATTTTAAATAATTTTTTAACTTATTTCTCATATCGAGGTCGTTATCTACTGCATATACATATGAGTATGTACGCATTTTGTAAAAAAAAGTCTTTTTAGTATAGGTTCTTGGCAACAAAATAGATTAAAAACATTTTTTTTCGATAATTTAAAGGATTTAATATTGTAGAAACGTGGATCACATGATCCACATACCACATACATATCGCAGTAATAATTATCACAGTTAGATACACAAACGGTCAGTAAAAATTTAAACAATGTATATTATGTGGCAGGTTATTATTTTAATATTTCAATAAGATCGTTGTTTGTGTGTTTTGGTTGTGTACATTATTTTTAACATATATATATTATTTGTTGTTGTTGTGTGTGTGTCATAATAAAGAAAACCTGTACTATTATTGATTAACGATCTTTCGAGTAAACTTTCTTTTAAATTTTTATTTTTACGTACAGATTTCGTACACATATACATACAAATATAGGGTGTCTGATAACAACCGTACCACTTCTCGTGGATAAGTAGAGCGGGTAAAACTGAATTAAAAAATCATTTACAGTTTTACTATTCTCAACTCAATAATTAGTGAGAAGAAAAATTAATTAATAGATAAATATCTGCGAATGAGTGTGCAATGTGCATCCATGTGATTCAGTGGCAAAAGACAATACAGCGTTATGCATCATTCGCGGTTGCTAGAGAAGCGCACTCTTCTCAGCGCCTCGTCACTCGCGTTTTCTTAAATTCTTACTGCGCGCTTACACTTATCGCTGAAGCATACATATGTACACTGATTGGCAAATCTTCAAATCTTTAAATTGAATAATAAATTTCTTATTAATTCTCTTTTAGTTTAATCCGCTCTACCTTTACACGACAGGTAACATAATAATTATCAGATACTTTATATACGTAACACATATGGGTATACAGGTGTACATACTTATATAAATAAACACACACAAGTTAGAAATAGAACACGGTGAAATAAACAGAACATTAAGTCACAAGTCAGATAACAATGTTACAGACAAGTCATCTGCTGTTCTTTCTCATATCTGTCTATAATATTTTGCAATTACATAGGAATAAAACAATTCACGCGCATTCTATGGAAAGAAATACTCTAGCAACTTCCGTGAAAGTACAATCTCACTGGTATGTAAGTATAGCACCAAAGTGCTTTTAATATTGATTGTACATAAAATATATATATTTATATCATTTGTATTTTGAAATATGGCATATATACAATTCGTCCAATAGAAAATCTTATTCTCTTTTCCTCTTTTGTTTTAACTTCTACAAGCGATGCTTTTGAACAACTTTATACAACATTAGTATATATGCAGTAGAATGCCTGCACCAATATACTTTTTAGAGTAAACACGCATATTACACTTGCTTTGCATATTTTGCAGAAAATTGTGAGGGCATATTAGACAGGTGTTTATGCAACATCGAATAGAGAAACACATTCAGCAACATAAAACTCGTAGGGAGAATGATCCGAGAAGACTGAATTTCTGTACATGACTGAGCAATCACAGTAATAACATTATAGCGTACAAGGTGATCTTTAGCCAATTAGTTCATACGAAACCAATTATTAGGTAGATTGAGGATGTCAAATGCAACTGTCAATGTTCCGATACTAACAATAGATATAACTGGAAAAAATGAAGATTTACTGATATTACAGTTGTTAAGTAAATTTCGTAAGCGTTATACAGAAATCCGCGAAACCGCTTATATGAAAGACTTTGACGCGCTTAGAACGTTCAATGACAAACGTGATCCAAAATTCATTATTCAGGATACGCTGCTAATATACAAGCGCAATGCATGTGATATTTCTAAACAACAAAATCTTTTAAAAGTATATCTTTTCAAGTATTCCGACGATGACAATATACATTTCTTTAAATATTCTAACGACATGTTGTTTAGTGACGATATCACAATTCTATGTTTTTTATATTATTGCGTATCACGTGATTCCAAGAGTAACAATTGCGAGACGGTACAGATTTTAATGTCACTAATGAATAATAAGTACGGGATGGATATTGAAGGAGAAATGCAAAAGAATAATACAGAATCCACACAAGAGCAAAATAAAATCAAATTACATGATGTAGCAAATTCTTACCCAAGTATAACATGGGATATGAGCACTGATATAGACACATGCGTCACATGGTTTAATAAGTTTTCTGATTTTAAAGTTCCAAAAAGAATCTTTTTAAATCCGATTGTTTTCCTTCTTCCAAAATTAAATCGCGACCCGCCTTATGCGATACTTTTGCTTACAGCACTTAAATTGTGCGAACATAACAATTTAGATATTAATAACTATTCATTATACACAATTTTTACTGAGATTTATGCAAATCTTGTGCGTCCAATATTTCCTCAACGTTTAAAATTGGAATTATGTTTAAAGTGGAAGATTGTGGAGAAAGGAAAAGTTATGTATCAATATTCCGCTTGTTTTGAAGAGTATCGTCAAAAAGCCAAAGATTTAATAGCAGAAATGAAGCCAAACGATCCAGACTTAAAATCTATTCTCTCTCGGCGGCTATAATTATTATATGTTCAATTTCTTCTCCATTATTGCTATAGACATAAATTAATGTGACATTATCAAGTATTCACAAATGCAATTCACGATTATACACAATGCATCTGTATTGTGACATTTAGAAAAATATCTTATTTTAAAGTGCATCTTTATTTTATCAAATTATATTATTTGATATACTTATGACATACGCTGGTAATTATTTAGCGAAAAATTATTATTATTAACTAACTGATACACATAATACACGTAATCTATAATTTCAACTAATTTTGTAATTTTGTTTGCGTCCCTCTCGGGGAGTTGTGTCTTAAGCCGGCTCCAGCTGGATGCGTTCACTCGCCAAACATTCGACAAATATAAATGTGTCAAATATTTGTAAATTATTATTAATTATTATATTACATTAATTATTATATTAATTATAACATTATAATTTATTAATTAATTAGTTTATTTTAAATATAATTTACAAATATTTGTCGCATTTATATTTGACGAATGTTTGGCAAGTGAACGCATTGTCTGGAGCCGGCTTTACGTACTTAATTTGACTGGAATCACATTCAAATATTATGCGATTAGAATATTTTATGAAATAGGTTTATGTATTAGATATATATGTAATATGAATTTTATGTTTCTCGCGTTATATTAGTGTTATACATTTTTTTATAAAGTAATTCGACGAAAAGGTACAAAACAATAAAAATAATACGCGTTTGGTCATCAATATGTTGCGGAAACACGGTACCTATATGTAATTTTATTAACCGTAATTGATGTCATTTTCACCGTAGACTGTAATTTTCAATAAATTTATAATGTTATCATTACTGCGAGTTTTTCTATACATATACATGAGGAAGCAATATACTAGCTGGTTACCCGGGCTTTGCCCCGGAGGACCTCTCGCCCCTTTGTAAACATTTGTGCATAAAATTTGAAATTTATAGATGTTTGTTACTTAAAACCAATGAAATTGTAATACATCTTTGTATATAGTATTTTTTATTTTATAAATTGCTCCTGTTTTTTAAAAATTGGTTTTGTGATATGTGTAAAAAAGAAAACAGTTTTTAAAAACGAAATTCGAAATATAATAATTTAAATATCTCTAATAGGTTTCAAGAAAAACGTTGGAATCTCTGTAATAATTTACAATGTTCGAAATGTTTTCATACTAGTGATTCGTCTAGTGGTTTTTCACCGGCAAAGGAAATGTTCTCAAATGAGGAAGGTTTTGATATGTTTATGGTGTTGGGTGAATGTCTCAGCAAAAATTGAATATGTGTATAATTTTAAAAAAAGTTTATTCGAAAAATGAACGTTCTGATCTAGATAATACCCACTTTTGTTCTGACAAATTGCTTCAATTTTTAACGAACGGTATTATAAGTCTTTTTTGCGTTACACAAACGACAAATTACATTAAGAGAAACGCTGTAATGTACAATGTCAATAACAAATTTCTGTAAATTTATAATTATAAATCGTAAATTGTTGAATTGCAAATTGCGCATAGATTAGGGTTAGCTTCAAATATATTGTAATATAACCCAGACAGCACAATGTCCAAGATCGGGACATAAGACATTTTATACACGTCATTAAGACGTATTTTATACATCATTTTGTAAGACGGCTTAAAGATGTCTAAGAGATATCTTTAACACATCTTATGTCCCGATTTTGGATATGTGTGCTGTCTGTGAAGCTATTATAGAGGAAAGTCCCCTATTATGAGATATAAGCTCCTAATATGTGATAGCGAGGTTTCTGCTAAACTAATAAGCCCTATCTGTTGGTTCCACCATGAACTTATTGCCCTTGGGGTAAAACCTATTTAGTGTAAATATCATTGTTTGATCGTGCGTGTAATCGTTGTAGAGAAAGAAATTGTGAAATTGGATGTTGTCAAGTGCCATGGATATGAGTTTGTAAACCTTGTTTATTATATAATTAATAAATATTTGGCAATGTGTTCCGCATGCAGCAATAGAGTAAGGTCGTATTAATAGGAAAATACGGGATATGTTGAGTTGCTCAATTGTAGAGATTAGATTTGGTGATCGCGAAACCGCAAGGCGTGGGGCTCGTAACATGAGATATACAGGCTACCTACTCCTGGGTTGCTGGAGTATGAAATTAAGTTATTGTACAGTAAAATAAGAGAAAATACTATATTAACGTTAAGGGAAGGTTTATATGAAATTATAGATGTGTGCTGACCATGATTTGAGAGGGAAGGGTGGAGGGAGAAAATTAGGTACAATAGTATAAGTGGTTTCACGATTGTTGCAAATATGCTTCTCCATTACATTTGTCTTTTAGAAACTTTAAATAAAGTTTTCTAATTACAATATGATATATTTTGCACTTTATTAGCGATTTCCTGGGGTCTCTCATATTAAGAGCACACTTTTTCGATTTTGCCAAAAGCATATTTTTTACATTTTTCTAATTTTCAGAAAAATTAATATTTAAATTAAATTTTACATTCTAGCATCTAAAAGCTTATTAAATTCCCTTCAAAATAACCTATTATATTTTTAAATTCTGCCCATAGACTTCCGGCAATCACACAAAATAGATTTGGTATTGGTAATTATGCATTTTAGGGGATGCATCTCCGATGACCTTGACCTTGACATATGTTGTCAAGGCCACCCTCCTGAGTGATCTTTAGAAGGTTTTAGCCGGCGCGTCGCTCGTTTTTTAATAAAAAGTTATTAACAACAAAAATTTGAAAAATATAGCAGTTATTTTAAGTATTGAAAGGCATAAACGACTAATATGTATGTGAAAATAGTACATGTATGAACGAAGGAAAGTTATTTAAAACAGCAAATTGTTAGTATATTGAATAGTCTTTTTGTTAAAGCAGAGAATAGTTGGTATAGAAAAGTATATATACAATTTTATATGTTAGAAAGCATATATATAATGTATTCTCTGCTTTAATTTAATCAAAAGCATAAACTGTTATCTGCTTTATATAAAGCAGTAAATCGCTGATATATTGAACAGTCTTTTTGTTAAAGCAGAGAATAGTTGGTATAAAACTGTACGTACAATTAAAGATAGTTTACAATTATAATCATACAATTATTGTTAAAGAGAATACATTATATTTATGCTTTCTAAAATATAAAATTGTATATATATACTTTTCTATACCAACTATTTTCTGCTTAACAAAAAGACTGCTCAATATATCAGCGATTCACTGCTTTAAATAAAGCAGATAATAGTTTATGATTTTGATTAAAACAGAGAATATTTTATATTCTTGCTTTCTAACACATAAAATTGTATATATACTTTTCTATATCAAAATTATTTTCTGCTTTAACAAAAAGACTGTTCAATACATCAACGATTCACTGCTTTAAATGACTTTCCTTCTTTTGTATGTACATGTAGGTACTATTTCCACGTACATATTAGTCGTTTATGCCTTTCAATACTCAAAATAACTGCTATATTTTTCAAACTTTTTTTGTTAATAACTTTTTAATTAAAAACGAGCTACGGCTAAAACCTTCTGAAGGTCACTCAGAAGGGTGACCTTGACAACATATGCCAAGGTCAAGGTCATCGGATGTGCATCCCCTAAAATGCATAATTACCGTGGTATCTCATAATCGGGGACTTTCCTCTAGGTATTAATATAATATAAGTTTAGAAAAAATATTAAAATAGAAAGCTTCAATATATGCAAAAGTTATATAATATCTATATATATAAAAACAAATGTCCCGACTCACTCACTCACTCACTGACTCATCAACGCCCAGCCCAAACCTCAGAATCTAAAAACATGAAATTCGGGGAGTGTATTTCTTTCATGACGTAAGCACCCATTAAGAAGGGATTTTTAGAAATTCGTCTCCTAAGGAGGCGAAAATGGGTAAAATGTGTTTTCAGAGATTCGTTAATCTATATCTATATATATAAAGACAAATGTCCTGACTGACTGACTGACTCATCAACGCCCAGCCCAAACCCCTGAACCTAGAAACATGAAATTCGAAGGGTGTATTCCTCTCATGTCGTAAGCACCCACTAAAAAGGGATTTTTAAAAATTCGGCCCTTAAGGGTGTGAAAAGGGTTAAAATGTATTTTTACGGATTTGTCAATATCTCTTAGGCCCGATGAGATATCGACTTGGTTCTTGCTTACGAAGGTCACCCATACAAATGCTCAAAAACATAATTCAGGATTTTGCCCTAATCAACATCTAATGGCGCAAATCTAGATTCAGGGGTGAATTATAGAACCCTTCGTGTCTCCTGTGAATTAATTCCTATGTATTTTTCTTTCAGTTCTTATACTCAACCCAACAATTAATTTTAAAAAGATAACTTTTGCTTTCTTATTCCACAATAAAGTTATTAACGAAAATTATTTTAAGGGTACGGGAGAGTGGAAAAATTGCGAACATCTAAGGGAAAAGTTAAATAAAGCCGACGATTATTTATCAATTATAGAAGTCTATTTTAAATAATACTCCAGTTATTTGGCTTTAAATTAAAATTAGGTTCTTAAAACACTGTATAGCTAGGGAGATAATTCCATCTCATTTAAACAGATACACGCACAACAAATCGAACGTTCACCATCATAAATCTGCCAAAACTTACTAATAAGAAGACACCAAAATGCGCTATTACGTGTAGAAATGAGAGACGAATATAGGAAACTGTCGTTTTTAAATAAAAAACTCGCGGTTTCCACCCGAAACGTTATGAAGCATCTGCCTTTACACATTTGGAATGAATATCACTACACACAACAGAAGTCTCTAGACAATATTTTCTGCAGAGAACACGATAGACTAGAGAAAAATTTTTTTCACCTGTTTAGGAAGAAATGGAAAAAGAATAGGGATCAAATGAAAACCATTCAATACTATGCCCAACAACCAACCCGTCCCACCCATATGGGACGCTCCGGACTACGCTCATCTTCCACGTTGAACAGCAAAGAAAAGAACGCCTGTTCCTTCTCTTCCACATCGTTTACCACTGGAAATGCAACGACCTTCACAGTTACAGTTAACCCGCACAATTTTATAGAACCGATATTAGCTTCACCACTCACAATACATGACAAGTGGTTTACAAACCTGTCGTCAGTTGCAATTCCCCCATCAGTACAAGGGCTACTGCAATTAGAAGCAAACTTTTGTATGCCGATGTTTAATAATAGAGAAAAGTTAATTTGCGATTTTATTAAATACATCAAGAATGACTTAAATTTTTTACCAATCCAACACAGACAACCCATTCGCAACCACATTATTCCGACAATTGAGAAGGTTGCCTTTAGTAACATGCCGGAACAACAGTTTGACTCGTCTCTGGAAAAGGCACTTCGTGACACCAAAAACTTTTTAAAAAATAACGACAACATAATTTTTACAAAGGCAATACCATGGTGGCATTGAATAAATTCGATTACATCAATAAAATGAATAACATGCTCAATGACACAAACACTTACAGAGTCTTACAACAAGATCCAACTCGTAAGATGACCAAAGATTTAAATACGTTAATCAAATTATGGAAAAATAAGAAGTTTATTTCCCCTCAACAATACAATATACTAAATTGCACGGATGGAACCATACCTCACGCGTACGGTTTGCCTAAAATTCACAAGGCTAATTGGCCTTTGAGAATCATAGTATCCACTGTCAACAGCCCGTTACAATCCTTATCTAAATTTTTACACAAGATTATTTACAAAAGTTTGCCGAAAGCAAAAAGCCACATCAAAAAGAGCTTTGATCTCGTTAACAAACTCTCAGGAGTCGCAATTGATGACCATTTAGATTTAATATCGCTAGACGTTGTATCGTTGTTCACGAATGTGCCAGTCGACCTGGCTTTAAAAAGCATAAAAAATAGATGGTCGTACATTGCCCCGCATACAAAAATTCCGATGAACAAATTCCTATCCGCTGTCGAATTTATACTTAACTCCACCTATTTTAAATTTAATAACGTACCTATTTTATCAACAAACTTTCGGAGCGCCCATGGGTTCCTCTTTGTCATCCACCATAGCGGACTTAGTTTTACAAGATTTGGAGCGCAAAGAGCTAGAACAACTACCGTTTGTGGTACCAGTTTTTCTTAGATATGTCGATGACATTTTAATGAAATTTTCTAGAGCAATGATACACACAGTTACTAACATCTTTAACTCTTTCCATGTCAAATTTCAATTTACTTTTGAAATTGGTGAGAACAAAACTATTAAAAAAAAAAAAGAAAAACTTTCTTGACACAAAACTAAGAATTATTGACGGACATGTTCAGTTTGACTGGTACCACAAACCAACATTTTCAGGCAGATATCTAAACTTCTATTCACACCACCCCCTTTGCCACAAGATAGGAACAATTATAGGCCTTGTCGATAAAGCCTTCTTCCTATCACATCCTATACACCACGAAAATAATTTTAACAAATTGACGAACTTACTCTTAGACAACGGTTACTCTCTAAATTTAATTTTTAAGACAATAAAGACTAAATTAGGCAAATTAATAAGCAAACAACAAAAGACTAACGTCATTGAAGCCCACACATCAAATACTCAAGAAAATCCAGAACGATTTCTTGTCATACCGTACATCAACAGAATCTCGGAGAATTTGAGTAACAGTATTAAAAAATTAAATTTTAAAACTGCATATGTCGACTTGAACAAACTAAATTCACTAATAAGACCCCATAAAGATAGATTAAAGAAAGAGACACAAAATAACGTGGTTTACAAAATTTGTTGCAGTGATTGTGATGCGTCTTATGTGGGACAAACGGGCAGACAGCTCAGTACACGCATTAATGAACACCGTGACCAACTAAAACCAAGTAGAAACGTAAAAAAATATTCAGTGGTTTCCCAACATAGACTGAAAGGCCATGATTCTAAAAAAAAATATGTAGAAACATTTTTAAAACTTTATTGTCCGAAAAACAAACGTAAAAAAACTGATGAGACAGCTTATATCCAAAAAATATTATTCTATTTTTTGTAAAATTTTATTTTAATTTTTTGTCTCTTTCTATGTCTATTTCTCAATCATTATTTTAAAAACCTTGTCGCACTTCGATAAGCGCACTTTGGATGGCTGTATCTTTTTAAATATTGGTCGTAACGCTTTGGCTCCTCAGAGACATCGATAGAACTAGTCGGAAGGCTACCAAAACTAGCGCGACTTTGAAATTACGGGTTTTACTTTATTATCAATTTTTAGGTTATTTGAACAGAACTCTTACTAAAACCTATAGGGAACTCTAGAACTCATCGAAATACTTCCGAATCCACAGTTAAAAATTGATTCTTTCAAAAATGGGGGGCGCCGTGAAGTTAGCCCCCTCCCCATTTTTAAAATGGTTTTTTCATCACTTTAATCGACGGAACTCTTTTTAAAATCAATAGACAACTCTAGAACTCTTGCTAGGGCATCCAGAACTCTAATGATTTTTTTTGAATTTTGAAAATGTGGGGCTAACTTCACAGGTACGTCTCACGTCCGCGCCCGCGTCTGCGCCCGCTCTCTTCCGTGCTCGTGGAAAATAAAAACTCACAGATTCTTGAGACAAACACATTTATTCGCAGCATTTTTACAAATCTCTCATAACGTAGCGAGTACGCCCGAATGACTCGATGGTTCAGCTTCAAATCTCTAAAGCGCCCGTTTATAAACAACTCTGCTTGTCGTAAAGAGAATGCTTCACGATTTCTTCCGATAGCATTTCTTCTCGATTTGGTTCGAACTTAAAGAACGTCTCAGAGCAATAGGGTGGAACAATATTATTAGGTTTGCACGTTTATATTTGATGAGAAAAACTTTTCAACTGTGTAAGTGCATTTATTTTCCAATAATTGTACATTATAATATAGAATTTACATTTAATAGATTTGAGAATATATTGTATTCAATATCCATTATTAACTTGATCTGTTAACAACTTTTCAGAAAAAAGTTGACAAAAACTGAATCCATCTTAAAGTTACTTTAAGTTATATATGTATATATTTGGCAGGATATCCAACATTATAGGAAAAAGTTCCCTGAAGTAGGTTTAATAACATTTAATATTAAGGAAAATGACACATATATATATACATGTAAAACAAACATGTAAAAGTTATGTGCATATAATTGTAAATACAATCCAGACAATCCAAAGGACGGCAAAGATAAAAACAATTTTGAACGTTTGGTGTATCCAATAAAATCTAAAATTAAAGATATTTTTTATAAATAGAAACTAAACTTAAACTAACAAAATTAATCAGAAATTAAAAAAGGATCTGTTACCTTTTATACTTGATACGACTGACTTCTAAAGTACTGTCATCTTCATTTAGTAGATACAGACGTATGCCCATTTGATGATCAATTATATATTTTTTCCAGTCAAATCCGATCATGTTGAATTTAAATAATTGCTGATCTTCCTCATTGAGACGACTCCACATTGCTTGAACATTGTCAGTAGAAAAACTCCATTCATTAATACAAAAAGGTTCGACCGCTTTGGAAAATGTATCGATCTTCCTACATAACTTCCACATTCTGAAATATACATATAAAACTATTATGATTTTTCATATTGTAGATAAAATTTTATTTGGTTTCGATACAAACTATGAGATATATATGGAGGAGTTAAAGCCATAGTGGTGTAAGTCAATTTTTTTTACCACATTTTTTTCCTTTTTCTTTCAACATATCTGCATGTGTAGACTGCATCTATGAACTCAACTCGATAGGTTAAAAAAAGTGATTTACACTACTATGGCTTTAACCCTTCCATATATACGTCAAGTATGATACCTTGGGCTACGATTTATACAGACGCTTACAGCATCTATAAGTAAAGCCGGTAAGAAATGACCGAGCCAAACACAAATTCTGTATGGTATTTTACGTTGAAAGTAAACCATTATGGGGAAATATATGGCATTATGCAAGGGATACATTTTATTTGCGTCGAAAAGCGCATCAGTGCATTCATTGGCAAGTAGGTCCATCTACTGGTGACACGAAATTATAAATTAACATGTTCTTTCCTCTCCTAGAAGATAAATTCATTTTAACATTATTATGTTGTACATTATACTTCTTTACATATCAGATTCATACATGCATAATCATGTTATTGTTTATATGTATGTAAAAATTACAGTGATTACGGTAATACCTAAATACTAACATATTTAAATATATTAATCACATATATTAATCCGAGTGTGTTCCATGTTTTTAAAAAATATGCTTCCTACAAACTATAGAAATTTGGAATAGTTTTAATAAATTATAATTATTATTTATAATTAAATAAGAAGTGGTTTGTATGGAATCTATTACTATTAGTATATAGACGAATAAAAGAATACCTGCAGTATTCTAGATAGCTTAATGACAATAACAAAACTGAATACTAATTTTTTTACTTTTTATGTTTTGGTCAAATAACATTCATCATTGTTGTATGTATCTATGTGATGTTTAGTTTGTCAGTTATTGAAATATAATGTAAATGTTCAATAAACGTTAAAAAATTATATCTAAAATTAATCTGAAAAATTGTATCTGATAAAATTTATAAGATGTCATTACCTGGCAGAGAGACAATATTCAAAAAAGTAACAATAATATTTTATGTAAATGAGCTATGGGGAGATGTTGATCATATACTTGATCATACCTGTATTGGTTAGAAACATCCCACGCACTAGCGATTAACGCATTTATGGTTAGGTCGACGGGTACTATATTTGCCTTGAGATCACCATTACAACGATGAAATCTTGTGAAACCAAGTAGTGAGTTTACAAGAATTCCTAGTGGCCCATATATATTGTCGATCCATCCGACAAGTGGTTCATTGGCGATAGATAATACTGAAAGAAATCTTATTTATTCCTCGTTATATGTAGATTCGTAACAATCAAACTTACAATTAGCTAAACGCGACACACACACACATCTGTGATTATTTATTATTAGTTTAGAAGTATAAATTTTCGTAGGACATAATTATGCAAAACAGTTGAAAATAATTGAATGTGAATGTTATTTAATAAATTCTTTAGCAAAAATGCTAATTTTTATAATTAATATTATTCTGTTACCAATTGCAGGTCGAAATATTCCGACTGGTAAATCTCCGCTTTCATGTCTGATAAGCCCTTCCGCAATCGCTTTCGTGAATGTATATATATTCGGCCATCGTGAAATGATTCTATCCAAAGTTTATCGTTCTTTATTAATATGTTTATTTAATTATTTTATTATATTGAGCATCTCATCAAAGAATTACCTAGATATTTTTTTCTCAATTATGTTTTCGTGTAAATTACGTGTCAATTCGATTAGGTCTTTGTGATTAATGGGATACGAGTAGAATCGCTCTTCGATATGTGGCACATGGCAGTTCGCATAAATTGTTGACACGTGAATAAGTGACTGCAAGATAAACGTTTAAATAAGCGTAATTTATGTTTTTTTTCTTAAAATAAGTGAAAAATACACTACCAGCGGAAATTAAAGCATCACCTGCGCGATCAAAAAATATGCCAATCTCAAAAATGAGTGTATAACTTCGGCAAAAGTGATTTGATCATTCTTTAAATAACGATTTTATTGATTTTTAACAGAGCCACGGAAATTCAAATAGAGATTTATTACACGTAAAATTTTAGACCAACTTTGCATACTTTATGCCATTTTTTAGCAAGCGTATACATTTGGTGTACAGCATTCGAAAGAATGAATCTTTACCTTTAATTTACGTATAACTTGCTGTTTGTTGTGCGATTTTTGTTCACCGAGTTATTTATTGTTGAAGCAAAAACCGTCTAATTTTTTACTGCTCACAGAAAATGATCGCATCAGTGTTTGACATTCGTTTAAAAACGAATAGAAAGCTGGAAGTTTTCTGTTTATAAGATATATGTACCTATTATTTTCCTAACACAAGGCGCTTCGCTTTTTATGTGTAAAACCTAAAGTGAAACGCAAGGTTGTAATTGAACGATTTACGCGTTTTTATTCATACTCAATATACATATATAGCGATAAAAAAGCAAGAGAAAATTTATTACGTAAACATCAATTTAAGAATCCACTGATTCTAATAAACTCAAAATGAAGTGGCTGCGACGTATTTTTTTCATATATACGATCAAATTTACAACTTTTTCAGGAACGTCGTTCGCTCTAGCCTTTGGGCTCCGCGCGCGGCTTACGCATAACTCAGTGCGTCCGGTAATGGAGATATAATCGTATCGAGTATTCTATGAATTGATTGTAAAGCAATCTTGGATACGTGTTACTTTCATAGATCTTGGTACGTTGTAGTGTATTGCTGTATGTCGGTTTGTTAAGAACAACAATTTTCCTTGGGTAATTTGTACACAATTTTTGTATAATGCCACGACGGCAACTTTCTGAGTATTATATGCGATACGTATTGTCACTATTGTACAGACAGGTCAACGATTCAAGAACGTAGGTATCCTAGATTGCTTTTCTACAATCAGTTCATAGAATACTCAATACGAGTATTCGACTACGATCATATCCGAACTACCGCACGGCACTGACAAGTTATGCGTAAGCTGCACGCGGAGATTAGAGCGAACGACGTAGTTAAAAAAGTCGTGAACTCGATCATAAAGAACATATGATGGAAAAAAAAACGCAGCCACTTCATTTCAAGCTCGTTAAAATCAGTGGATTCTTTACTTCAAATTGACGCTTATGTAAGGCTTAATCTCTCGCTTTTTAATCGCTATAATATATATCGAGTTGAATAAAAATGCGTAAATTGTTCAACTTACAATCTTGCAGTTTTACATAGAAAGCGTAAGGTACTTGTGTCAGGAAAACAATACGTACGTTTTAAAAGACGAAATTTCCAGCTTTTCATTTGTTTTTGAACAAATGTTGAGCACTGATCCGTTCGTCTTCTGTGAGCAATCAAAAATTAGATGACGGTTTATGCTTTAACAATAAATAGGTAACTCATTGTCAGTGAAAAATATCGCACAACAATCGGCAAGTACGCAAATTAAAGGTAAAGAATTATTCTTTCGAATACTGTAAACCGAATTTGTGTACAATTACTCAAAAATATGGCACAGAAGTTTGCAAAGTTGGTCTAAAATTTCTCTATTTGAATTTTCGCTGCTCTGAAATATCAATAAAATCGTTATGCAGACTGGACTGATCTAAAAAGTAGTGATTTGAAGCTGTAAAATGCTTCTTGAATTATCTTATTCTGATTTTTGCCGAAGTTACACTTATTTGAAGTTGGCCTATTTTTCGACCGCGCGAAGGTGATGCTTCAATTTCCGCTGGTAGTGTATATAAATAATTTTTTTGCAATTATTAGATATTACTAAAACACACTATTAGATAGAGAAATTACTTTTAAATTTGGCATGTTCTTTGCAAGTTTTAAGATGGTAGCGGTAGCATTAACGTTTATTATCGTAGAAATTTTGATGTTCTCGTTGAACCGTACACTTGCTGCCATGTGAAATATTATGGATACCTATAATAAATATACATGCTTTAAGTAGAAAAGATAGAAAAAGGTACAAAACTTATTTCTAATTGCATTGATAATTATAATTAGATATATGTAAAATAAGTATGTGCTTTTATAGATATACAATAAATTTTTATTGTATTAGAATAGACGATATAATGATATGAGTAATCTGAATTAATTACCTGATTTATCAGTCTGTTCTTGTCACTTTTTGACAATCCGAAGTCTTCTATATCGAGATTGCCTATAATCGGCACAATTTTTTTGCGGAAATTGGGTACTTCTCTTTTTATTTGATCATAAAGCTATAGATTACACATTGAAATAACGATCATTTACAAATACACATCATGTTTTGATATTGTTTATGAGATACTTACTGGTTCCTTAAACATTTCATCCAGTCGGCTTTTAGGACGTTTGCCTTTTTTGGAACGTATCAACAGATATATTGTGGAAATATCGGAGCAACTTCGTAATAGTTTTTCAGTCAAGATTTTTCCGAGAAACCCAGTACCGCCTATAACATAAAATGTAGTAACAAAGTGGTATATACACAGTGATACATATACAGGGTTAGGAAGTAACAAAATTAAGCCGGATATTCATAGTCGGATCTTATATTTAAAACCGTCTTAAGTACATTAGTGTCATAAGCCAATTAGAGTCGTATTAGCATCTTAAGACATTTACTTAGGATGGTCTTGAAATAAAATCCGACTATGAATACCGGCCTATCTTTTAAATCGACATTAACTGGCTATATTTTTTAATCGTCAAGTTGTTTTGACCATGATGGGTTTTGCTCCTTCTATTTTTGACGCTTATATATGAGCATCTTATTTAAATAGTTTAATTTTAATGCAAAAAATATTACCCCAGTCAAGGTTCAAATCCTGACAGATGTAATATTTTTGGTATTTATGCATAAAAGCGACTCCCTCTCCGATTTGGTTTATTTTTTAATATGTTGTTGGGGATGTCTTCTCGAGTCATTTCATATATATATATATAAGGGTCGGACTCAAATAGTTCCGTAGATACAGGCTGAGAAAGGATAAAAATAATAAATACAAAAATAAACGTTTAATGATGAACAAAATAACATTAAAAAACGTGATTTTTTAAATTCTAGTCTAACCATACAGCCTTCAACAAGGCTAAGAACGACCCTAGCGCCTTAAGAAGGCGTCGCCGGGCACGTGTTACTTAACAAAAATTGTTCAATTTACCAAGATCTAGCACCCCTTTAAGTTTGCCGCAAATGTCCGGAAACACCCTGATTAAGAACCGGAAAAAGAACCGAAAAAAAACCTTAAATAATTATATTGGTTTTGGTTATGATTTTGGTGTTACAAACTTTATAGAATTTCGTAGGGTTTACGGTTTCGGTCCAACTAAAGAAAGGGTTATGGAACGGTTTTCGGTTTCGGTTCCGGTTCGGTCCAAGTCCCTGTCTGGCACTTATATGTATTAATGGTGCATAGATCTTTTTTGGCGTATATCTTTTAAACTATTACAGATAGGCTAATTTTGTTTAATGCATTTGAAAGCACATAAAAAGAACATAATTCTAGTATACTGATGAGTTTTTTTATTTTATATGTAATTTTAATGAGTGGGGGTGCTAACTAGGCATGGGCGATACTGTATCGATATTTTAAATATCGATACTTTTGGACTCTAATATCGATATTTTGTATCAATATTTTATATTTTGATATTAGATTGTATCGATATTCAAACAGGAATATCGAACTTTCGACACAGAGTCCGTAATTCGACGGATATTTTCTCGCCCAATCGCGATTAGCCATAAGTTGCTTTTATTATTTTGAGGACAAAGCAGCCCGCTAATCCGTCACCGTCGTTAAGTTTGTTTTCTTCGATTAGCTATTTACATATGTGTATATAATGATAAGAAAAAAGTTACAGAATATTAGTTTTGCGTCAGTTCTGTAAGAGAGAGAGTGATAATCTGATAATCGATGATTAAGTTAGTGAATATTATAATGTAATTCGCATGTGCGAATATAGTCATATACATATACTTGTGTATATAAATATGGTGCAATGTCAAATTGTAAACTTTCTATTTAACCATTTAAACGGAGTCTACAATGAGAATTTAAGGCGTAAAATTTAAGCTTTAAATCTTAAGCCACAGGAAATTGACAAATCACAGTCAAATATTCTTTTCACATTCGACTGTGATTTGTCAAATGTCAATTTCTTATGGCTTAAAACTTAAAGCTTTACGCCTTAAATTCTCATTGTTGACTCCCCGCTTTACAGGAACATATACTTTTCTTTTGTTCTCCGTTTGCGTGATTTTTGTATCCAATGATTTATTATTATAAAATCAGCATAAAAAACTACTTGTCGCATATGTATCTGTCATAATTGTGCGTTTTCTAGCAAGCGACACAAGTCGACACAAGTGTCGTTCTGTCTTTGTACTCACTTAATGCTAAGAAAGATAGAACGACGTTTATTGTGCCAACTTGTGTTGCTTGCTGGAAAACGCACTAATTTCTCCTTTCCGAGCAGTAATTTTATCTCCGAACCATTTGCAATAGTCCCATACTTTGACATTATACTTAAGATAATTAGTGTATATTAATAATGTATTTCTGTAACTTTCTTCTTATCATTATATACACATACGTAAATAGATAATTGAAGAAAACAAACTTAACGACGACGACAAAGCGGGCTTCTTTGTTCTCAAAATTAAATTAAAATATAACTAATAATAGAAGTATCGACAGTAGGTATCGATACTATTTAATATCGATATATTTTATCTGATATTTTTAGTTTATCGATATTCTTATTTATGATACGTATCGATACAAAATATCGATATTTTCTATTGTATCGCCCATCCCTAACTGACTCACTCACTCACTCACTCCCAGCCCAGCCCAAATCCCTGAACCTAGAAACATGAAATTCGAGGGGTGTATTCCTCTCATGACGTAAGCACCCACTAAGAATTTTTAAAAGTTTAATCCCTAAGGGAGTGAGAAGGGGTAAAATGTATTTTCACGGATTTGTCAATATCTCTTAGGCCCGATGAGATATCGACTTGGTTTTTGCTTACGAAGGTCACCCATACAAATGCTCAAAAACATAATTCAGGGTTTTGCCCTAATCAACCTCTAATGGTGCAAATCTAGATTCAGGGGTGAATAGAACCCTTTGTGTCTCCTGTGAATTAATTCCTATGTATTTTTCTTTTGGTTCTTATACTCAGCCCAACAATTAATTTTAAAAAGATAACTTTTGCTTCCTTATTCCACAATAAAGTTATTAACGAAAATAATTTTAAGGGTACGGGAGAGTGGAAGAATCGCGAACATCTAAGGAAAAAGTTAAATAAAGCCGACGATTATTTATCAATTATATAAGTCTATTTTAAATAATACTCCAGTTATTTGGCTTTAAATTACAATAATATTTATAAATTTTCAACATGAACAATTTTAAACAAAAAGCAAAACTTTGCCATTCGGAGTTACCCGCCGCACGCGGGGCAATGCCGAATCGTAGCTGGAATAATTACGACCGGGTTTTGCTTATTGTTTAAAATTATAATTTATGTTGATAATCTACCTTGAAAAAATCAAAGTAATCAAGAGACACGGTAGTGTCTCGCGCCAAGTACGCGCGGAGCGAGACCGCCGAGGCTCTATTAACGCGACGCAACGAGTTGCGAGTACCCGAGATTTTGAGATCTCGATAACTAGTGAACGATTAAGTTTCAACTAGGCTTAATGGATAGCTTGGACCAAATTCGTACAATAAAAGTGTTTTTATTTTTCCGCTACGTGCCCTACAAGCGAAGATATTGCGATGCAAAACTCGAAGCTGAAAATTTACAATTAAGAAACGTTGTTCTCCGTTTGCTGTGTTCGCCACCGCGGCCACCTCCGCATCCCCCCTCCCAACCCTGTACAGAGTGGACCTCGCTTCAACTTACAAAGCATACTTTTCATGTACCAACTATTCTCTGCTTTAACAAATTATTTCTGCTACAGATATTAAGCGTCGAAGTTAACAAAGCAGAAATAATTTGTTAAAGCAAAGAATAGTTGGTATATAAAAAGTACATATTTATATAACAACTATTTATCGTACATATAAATATGTACTTTTCATATACCAACTATTCTCTGCTTTAACAAATTATTTCTGTTTTGTTAACTTCGACGCTTAATATCTGTACAGCACATTCTCTGCTATAATAAAAAGACTGTTCAATATACAAACGATTCGCTGCTTTAAATAACTTTTCTTCGTTCATACATCGTCAAATATAACTTTAACACTCGGATTACCGCATTCTTTGATGCAATGGCTGAAATCTTCCAGATTCCTAATGATAGTGTTGAATAAATCATCATCAAACGTTTATTTTTGTATTTATTATTTTTATCCTTTTTCAGCCTGTATCTTTTTTCACTACAAACTTCTATTTTTTATTTTTTTATTAAATGTTATATTTCGAATTTTCTTTTAAACACTGTTTTCCTTTTTACACATATACCAAACCAATTTTTAAATAACAGAAACAATTTAAAAGACAAAATTTTATTCACAAATGTTTACAAAGGGGCGAGAGGTCCTCCGGGGCGAAGCCCGGGTAACCAGCTAGTATAGAATAATATCGCGCCAACCTCCTTAAATGCCAAATCGGAATGCTTTCTTGACAAAAAAAAACTAATACATTATAGCAATAACTAACGCAGTGACAATAAACTAATTCTTTCACATAATTTTGCATAAATTAATAGTTTTTTCTACAAAACATTTTTTTCTGAATAATTATGAAAGAATCACATAAGTAAATCTTCTATATAAAAAATAGATTATGTAAAAACATAAAATTATACTCAGTAAGAAACTTAACTTCAAAAAGAAGATAAGTAAACTTCTGATAAAATTAACGAAATGCAAAGAAAAGAAAGAAAGAATTAAGAAAGAATCCTCCTTTTTTATGTTATTACTGATTAAATAAATAATTTTAATTTACTTTTACATAAATGACAATATCTTGGCGGTTGTCATAGCCTCTTATAGATTTTCTTATTTAAATCTCGTTGATTATATAGGATTGATTTTTTAATAATATTGTTTTCATTTATTTTTTTTATACACATGCATTTGTACTTAAATTATTTTTAATATATTAATTTTATCTTTGCTCCTTATGTGTTGAAGACTAATTAAACATTAACGTTTACAAGTCATTGTGTATTTATTATCTTTAATATAAATAATTGTAGATAAGTTTTAAACGATAAACACCTCTTTCTTTGCTCGTATATTTTAGTCTTGGTTTTTCCTTGGTTTTTGTTTATACTTATAATTGTTGAATACAATTAATTACAATTTGTTAAATAAACGAGCGGTATCTATGTATTCTTTTAATTTAGTCTTTTATATTAGTGTTTTTCGACATATATATATTTAAAATGATGAAGAAGCCAATGACCTACGTAACTAAAACTGAAATTATAATATATGTACATGTATAGACAGTAAAACATAATAAACAGATTTGTGGTTGATAATAACAAAAATAGATTCAATAATGAACCTATAACCTAATAGACTACAACGCAAGACTAACATAACTCGCAGGTTTATTAAAATCTTATGCATTACAATTTTTGATTAAATATGAATATATGATGGGTCAATGGGAATACTTTCAATTAAATAAAAATTTAATTTGAGTGTTAATTAAAATCTTATTTGTTCCAAATATAAATAAAGTTTTAACTCACGTTGGTTAGATGCTTATTAAATATTAATATGATCCATATATGCGCCTGGACAAGTGAAATCCAATAGCAAGATCTTATTTAAATTTAATTTCGATTCATATTTGGAATATATTTAAATTTAATTACTTTTATATTCAATATTTAGTTTTTATTTGAGTTTAATTTTGTTCATATAAATTACTAATATAAACCATATTCAAAACATATATAACTTTTTTTCGCGGGTCACCTTGTAGATTTTCAGTACTGGCAATGAATATCGGGACGCAAACTGAACGGTCAAATCGGACACTAAAGGCCCCAGTTTCATCAATGTCGGTTAACTGTAATCTTCAGTTAAACTCATTCTTTGTCTCTTTCTAACTGTCCTCCTTAAGAAAGAGACGAAGAGTGAGTTTAACCGAAAGTTATAGTTAACTGACGTTGGTGAAACGGCCTAAATGGCTTCCTTGCCCCAAAACAACCCGTGTATAAAAGTTGGAGGCCTATTTTAATCATTTCTTGTTGAGCTAAATTTTGCCTTTTGTACCTAGTGTAAGAAGCTTATGCGCTAATCTAGCAAAATCGTATCCCTTTACGTGTTCTGGGGCACAAAATCTTTCCATTTCTTTTGTAAATTCCCCATCCCTCTCAAGAAAGTTTATTTTTGTCGCACAGTGTAATAAAGAAATTCGTTTATCATAAAATTTTACACAATTGTAATAAATAACATACAAAACTGAAACATAATAACAATGAGATAACATATAAGAAACCTAAGGTCACACAAAGGAATAATGTGAGACAATGGCAAGAAACAATTATTGTCTTAAGTGTAAACTTTTCTCTGTGCGCACATGTTTAAATATAAATGTACAACTTATGTAAAAATTTCATGGACTGTTTATTTTTTTATTTCAGAAATAGACTATCTTATTGAGGGAGCTAAAATAAATATTAGAATTATTTTTTATTGAAACATTATAGTTATTAAAAATTTTATATTTAAATTTTCTAGAACATAAATTTTTAAAATATTAATATTTGCAACAATTTTTTTAGTTTTTTTATTAACTTTATTTATTTCTAGAAATTTCTATCTAATTTATTTTTAACGAAATATTTTTAAATACCTGTGATAAATATTGATTGCCCCGCGTAAAAGCTTTGTATCGATGTTTCCATGTTAATACCACTCGATTTTTTGGACTTCTAATTGTAAGTCAAATGACTGGTTGAAACGTTACTTCGAAGACTGAAGACTGTAGGAGAAAACTTGTCTTATATATATGTTCAAACTCAGGATTCAGGTGGGGTACTAGAAAGCAAAGGAAAGGCTAGCCAGAGGTGGGGGAGAACGTAATACAGATACTTAGGCCCCAGTAAGAAATGATTGGTTGAAAAGACGACGAATCGAAGTCTAAAATACCGGTTGATAAAGACGTCGTAAATTTGATCAATTTGACGTTTTTGTGTCATTTGAATTAGACGACTATAAGACATTTATTTAAATGCGTTTATAAGACATTTATTTAAATGTTTATAAAACGTTTATTTAGACGACTGTATACGTTTATCTTGCCCATTAATTTGTCTTTTATAGGTATTGTAAGAGATAAGTAAAAAAATTTTGAACAAAATATATACTTAAATATATACTTATAATATATTATACATTTTGAACAAAATAAACTTGTCTCATTCTAACTTATTGTACTAGTGTGCACCAGTTCAGGAAGTTCTTCGAAGAAAATCAAACGGAAGAATAGAACTGACGCAACAGCGCTGAAGAAAGGTGAAAATTACAAAAGTGAACAGATTTATTAGAGTATCTACGATTTTATTGATCAAAATCTAGTTAATCTATTCACTTTTGTAATTTTAACTTTTTTTCAAGATACATGATCGACCCCTAGAATGTATTTTTATCGATAAATGCGCACACTTATTTCTGAGATTCTATAGTATATGTAACTTTGAACTATATGCTCAATGCGCATAACAGTGTGCTAACAACGATACGGGCCTTAAATGTCAAAAAATATAGCTCTTCGCTGCAAAAATGTTAGTTATCCATATTTTACGACTAAATTTAGCTATAGTAGCTAATCTTTTTTTTCTGTGCATATTTTAATTTGCTCATAAACTTTCAAAGGCTGTTATTAAAATATAAAAACCATAAAAATTAATAAAATAATTTTATTAAACTGTTATATTCCCTAGATAGCACGTTTTCCTATATTTTGATTCCTGTATTATGATATAGGTACAACGATCCAATAGCTCGCATCACGTGCAGGAAATCTGAATTTTATCACGACTAGACATCACAAACGCGCGCCTCGCGCGCGCTATTTAGCCTTAATTATACTCTTACTATAACACTATTAACACGTAATCAGGGAAGTTTTTATCGTGTTCTAAAGTCTAAACATAACAACTGAATCATAGGTAAGATCAATTGAATTCATCTTACCTATGATTCAGTTGTTATGTCTAGACTTTAGAACACGATAAAGACTTCCCTGATTACGTAGAATGTCCTACAAAGCTAAATAGCGCGCGCGAAGCGCGCGTTTGTGGTGTCTAGTAAAATATAAAAACCATGAAAATTAATAAAATAATTTTATTAAACTGTTATATTCCCTAGATAACACGTTTTCCTATATTTTGATTCCTGTATTATGATACCTATAGGTACAACAATCCAATATTAGCTTGCATCACGAGGGGCGGCGCCACGTGCAGAAAATATGAATTTTATGACGACTAGACATCACAGACGCGCGCTTCGCGCGCGCTATTTAGCCTTAATTATACTATTATACTTACACTATTAACCCTTGATACACACAACTGTCAAGATATACAATGACAGTTGCTCACGAAGTACCTAAGCGCAACAAGAGAACCAATCCGCATCGCGTTATAGCGACTTCAACATTTCGATATCTACATTCGAGTTCGATGGCCTTTCTTAGAAGTGGAATTTGGGTCACACACTTCATAGAAAATCTTCGAGAATTGAAGTTTGGGAGTATACCTATCTCTGACTTTTATAGCTCAATTTACATTTTATTGATACTGCGCACGTTACAACCAGTAACAACATTTCGATATCTACATTCGAGTCCGATGGCCTTTCTTAGAAGTGGAATTTGGGTCACACACTTCATAGAAAGTCTTCATAGAAGATATTGACGAATCCGTGAAAATACATTTTAACCCTTTTCACACCTTTAAGGGCCGAATTTTTAAAAATCCCTTCTTAGTGGGTGCTTACGTCATGAGAGGAATACACCCATCGAATTTCATGCTTCTAGGTTCAGGGGTTTGGGCTGGGCGTTGATGAGTCAGTCAGTCAGTCAGTCAAAACATTTGTCTTTATATATATAGATAGCAGTAGAATGCTTTTGGTCTACAAAATATATTTTTATTATTTGTATTTTGAAATACGGCACATACGAATTCGTTCGACAGAAAATCGTATTCCGTTTTTCTTCATCCTTTATAAACGAAAGTATTGCTTATGGATACAACGTTATGCAATAGAGTGACCTCACTGATATTTCTGAGAGAAACACATAATATACATTATTTTGTATATTTTTCAGCGCAAGAACAAGAATCGTGAATGCGTGTCAGGCTGGTGTTTTTTAAATTAAAGCATCAAGGAAAAGACGTTCAGGAAGATAAAAGACTCACTGAAAAAAATAAATTTATATAGTGTTCACGGTAACTTTCAAGTGTACATCATGGTGATTCTTAGTCAATTTGTTCACACAATGGTGACACATATAGGCTAAGATGTAACTGGGAAATTACATGATATGGATGTATTAAGGCAATTACATTATTTGTACAAGCAGTATTCAGATATTCATGAAACCAATTACATGAAAGATTTCTCCATGCTTAAGACGTTAAAAACATTTAATCCAAAATTTATTATTGGGGATACGGTAAAAATATGCATGCGTAGCGTTATTGATATTTCTCATCAACCTAATCTGTCGCAAAAATTTATTTTTACGTTTCACGAAGAAGGCAAGGGTGTACGCAAATTTTAATTCTCTAACAACATGATGTTCAGTAATGATATCGTGACTCTATGTCTTTTGTATCATATCTCATATAAACGCGATTACGACCAATGCGAAACAGTGCAGATCTTGAAGTAATTAATGTTAAATAAATACGGGATATGCATTAAAAAAAGAGCAGATAATAGGGCAGAATCTACACAGAAGCGAAATAAGATGACATTGCTTGGTATAGCGTTCTCTTTCCCGAGTGTAACGTAGGATATAATCTGTAATTCTGGATTGTGGACTAAATTTTTTGATAAATTCTTTTATTTGGATATTCTTAAAATAATCTTTACACCGATGGTTTTTTCACTTTTTCCCCAATTAAAAGAACAACCTCCCCTTGCGACACTCTTGATTGTAGCACTCAGAACAAGTAAATTCGAAGGTACTATAAAGCGGCTAAACAATTGTCATTACGGAAAATTTTAAATAATATTTGTCTATCTTATGAGCATCAAATATTTCTTAAAATTAGAACTTGGCAAGAAGTGGCAGATTGTACTAATAGAAAATGATATATATAAATATAACCTTTGCTTTGCAGCATGTCGTCAAAAAGCTAAAGACATAATAGCAAAAATAGAACCAGACGATCCAGACTTAAAACTTATACTTTCTGAGTTATAAGTTTAATCTTTTTCCATTATTATTATCTATACATAACAGTAAATATTTAATGTTACATTGTATGTGTAACCAACATTTACAATTAATTAACAATGCATTTGTACCGTGACGTTTAGAAAATAAGAGATTTCTTATTTTAATAATTTTTATTCTAACAAATTATCTTTATCAAAGCATTTTTATTTAATCAAATTTCATTGTTATTTGATACAGTTATGACGCACGTTAGATATACTCTAGTGTGAGTTTACTTTTTTACATTAATTACATTTAATTTAGTACACATTATAGCCAATAATTCTAATTAATTGTGCAATATATAACTTGGAATTGTTGTTCTATTGTTTATCTGTATACCTATTGACAATACGTTTATGCATGCGTACAGTTGATGCATATATCCATTAAATAATATTACTTGATAATATATCGCTATATATTAATAGAATTGTACAAGTATAAGAAGTGCCTAAGGGAATTCGAGCTTATACCTTCTTACCGTATAAAGAAACATTTCTTCGTTCTTTTCGTATGAACTGTGGCATATTAAGATTAGTATTAGTAGTATCACATGATATATAAAAGATATAAGATAATAGTAGAATTGTATTAAATATAATAACGATATTTTATTTTTGTAAATGCCCAAGAAAGAAAATTTTGTATATAATTATATATAAAATATGTCCATATATGTCTTTTTCTAGTATAATCTCTATAATTTGTATACCTACACATAAAAACATAGATAATATAATAAAAGATTAAAAAACAATTAAAAAAATAATTTTTACATTGTTATTTTACAAACAGTAAAATAGCGAGATTATATAATATTGAGTTGTGTCGGTTTTCTTCCCCAGTAGCGGTATATGGACATATTTTATGTATAAATATACAATATAAAAATATTTTTCGGGTGCGTCATTTGCGCTAATAATGTATAAAGAAAAAAATTTAAAAAACGGTATATTAATGATTATTATATATCCTGATATATCACACATCGTAAATATTTTAGAGTAAGGTAATATGTATATCTAATTTTTCTTTAAATATGTATTAGATTTCTTATAAATATAAGTGCATCTCCGGGCTATGTTTTACGTGATTAAGTTCGCTGGAACTGCGTTCATTATATATGATCAGAAAATTCCATAAAATAAGTATTATATGTGTAATTTTATAATTATTCGTTATTTGCGTTATATGTATATACCTATATATTACTTTTTGTAAAAAAATGTAATTTAATAAATAAAATTATAAAGTGCAAAAATAAAATTCTATTCAATGGTTAAAAATTAATGAAAACATACCTATATATACTGATGTGTTCATACAATTTGATTAACCACAATTTGCAATATCTGTGTAATTTTCAACAAGTTTATAATGTAGTTATTATCTCGAGTTTATCATGTGATATACATATATGTATAATTATGTATAAATTATTATTTAAAGTATTTTGCACTCAAAGATTATACATATTTTTGTTATTAACGTTATTACATATATTACTTAAGTTCAAATTAACTTGACTCAATTCAATACCTTATTATGAGATAGATAGAATGATTTTTAAGTCAAACGATACACAATTGATAATTTGTAATTTTCGTTTTGTAGCATATTTAAAGAGAAATTTATTAATCAGTAAGTTTTAGTGTTTTATCCTGAACTTAAAGTTTACAGAGAATAACCATTATAGTAAATATACCGGGTATATCAGACCACCCGTCTCACCCGATATTTTTCGTAAACGCGAGGTGAGAGAAAATTAGGGAGAAATGTTAAGCTCCATATCCTATCCGAAGAATTGATAATAAAAGTAATATTTCTCGTTTTGGATACAAAACTTCGTTATTATTACGACACCATCACCATTCAGTTTTCCAGTCATTTCTCCTCAACGGTTGAAGAAATCGCGATTATGATCCAATAAAGATTTTAAGGTTGACCTAAGGGTTGACCGCAGTAGCCACTATACTTCCGGTTAGTTCCGGAAAACGAAAATACCCTCATTAGATTCTTTGGATAGGATATTGAGCATTACATATCTCCCCAATTTCCTCTCACCTCGCGTTTACAAAAAAGTTGGGTGAGACGGGTGGTCTGATACACCCGGTATAATTCTTTATGCTTTGGTTGATTAGTTCTTTAGTTATAGACGTTTAAATTTTCGAGAAATACGTACATACATAGAAGCCTTATAAAGCTGGGTCTAATCAACAAATTCTTAAAGAATTATATATAAAATAGGGGTAAAGAAAACTGAAAAATATAATGGAATTTAACAAATGCCAATAATTAATATCAAATTGTCCATAAAACAATGAAACATTTTCTTCTAAAATTGAAAAAAAATAAAAATTTTTGGGGTAATTGTTAATAATGGGATACCCTACTGTATACACGTACTCTCCGTACTCTTGGCAACGTTTGTTATGCTCTTGCAACGTTTACTATATTTTCTTCATTTTTATTTAGATTTTATGTCTTTTCTCCTCTTTCTCTCTCAAATATATCGAATTTTTAATATTAAATTTAATAAATGAGTTACAGATAGTTACACACATTAAAAAATTTTACATATTTGAAAAATGTAATTACGCCATTGTAAAGAGCATAAAAAACCATAAACTTTTTGTATGAAACTCTTTTTCATACGCCCTATATTTTCGAAGATATTCGCTAAAAATTATAAAATCCGTTATTTTCAAGGTGTTGTTTCAACCCTTAAACGTCGAGATAAGCCCAAAAAAAAAATAGGAGTCTAATATTTTTTGATGTTCTACAACATATCCAAAGCCCATCCAAATCGGTGAGGGACACTTCCGACCGTTCCCTTGTTAGTGCAGAAATTGTAATACTTATTAATATAACATGGCATAGTTTGAAGCGTCAGAATTGGCACATCCAAATTCCATAATTTTCTGTCTGTAATCTTTCTCCATATAACCGCATCAGGAAAATAAGTATAGAAGTAGGTAATACGACAGGTAATACGGTAATTACCAGATACCCTGTAACGTAACGTAACACATACGAATATATGTAGAGTGTATATGTACATATACATATCTTACAGTGTAAATACATAGACACACACAAATTAGAAATAGAACGACGGAATAAACAGAACAATAAGTCACAAGTCAGATAACACTGTTGCAGAGAAGTCATCTGCTTTTCTTTCTCTCATTTCTGTCTATAATATTTTGCAATTACATAGGAATAAAACAATTCACGCTCGTTCTGTAAAATAATAGATACTCTCTAGCAATTTCCGTGAAAGTACAATCTCACCGGTATGTATAAGTATAGCAGCAAAGTGCTTTTAATATTTATTGCATATAGAATATTTATATTATTTGTATTTTGAAATATGGCACATACAAATTCGTTCAATAGAAAATCTTATTCCCTTTTCTTCTTTTGTTTCATCTTTTACAAGAGATGCTTTTGCATAACTTTATACAACATTAGTATGCAGTAGAATGCCTGCACCAATACTTTTCAGAGAAAAACACGCATATTACACTATTACTTTATATACTTTGCAAAAAATTGAAAGAAAATATTAAACAGGTGTTTACGCAGCGTCGAATAGAGAAACACATTCAGCAACATTAAAGATTCATAGGGAAAATAATCTGAGAAGACTGAATTTCTGTTCATGACTGACAATAAGTGATCTTGGTAACATTATAGCATACAAAGTGATCTTTAGTCAATTAGTTTATTATACAAAATAAATTATTAGTTTGATTTGGTGAGGATGTCAAATGTAACTGACATAATGGTACCAGCAATAAATGTACAAACAATAAATGTACAAACAATAAATTGTTCAAGAGCCGGCTGCACAAAACCCTCCCTCATCGAACATACGGCTGAATTTTATTCGAATCAATAGCTTTTTTAGTGGTTAACCCTGTGCCGGGTTTTATATGCCCTAAAACTTGACCGAAGTGTTAAAAGAAAGGCCACTTCCTTAAACCCGGCACAGGGTTAACCACTAAAAAAGCTATCGATTCGAATAAAATTCAGCCGTATATGTTCGATGAGGGAGGGTTTTGTGCAGCCGGCTCTCCTACTAAAATGTAACTGAAAAAGATGACGATTTAATAGTATTACAGTTGTTAAGTAATTTTTGTAAGCAGTATACAGAAATCCGCGAGACCTCTTATATGTGAAAGACTTCGCCGCGCTTAGAACGTTCTATGATAAACGTGATCCAAAATGCATTATTCAGGATACGCTGATAATATATATGCGCAATGCGTGTAATATTTCTAAACAATTAAATCTTTTAAAAGTAGGATATCTTTTTGTGTATTCCGACGATAACAATACATATATATTTGAATACTCTAACAATATGTTGTTTAGTGATGATATCACGATTCTATGTTTTTTATATTACGTTTTACATTCCACGAATAACGAGTGCGAGACAGTACACATTTTGATGTCAATAATAAAAAATAAGTACGGGATAGATATTGAAAAAGAAATGAAAGAGTATAATGCAGAATCCACCCAAGAGCAAAATAAAATCACATTATTTTCTGTAGTAATGTCTTACCTAAGTGTATCATGGAATATGAGCATTGATATAAGCACATACACCAAATGGTTTAATCAATTTTCTGATTTTAATCTTCCACAAAAAATCTTTTTAACCAAGACTGTTACCGTTCTCCCTAAATTAAATCACCCGCCTTACGCGATACTTTTGCTTACAGCACTTAGATTTTTAGAACATAACGGAATAGATATTAAAAACATTTCATTATACACAATTTTTACTCGTATTTGTGTAGTTCTTGTGTGTCCAATATTTTCTCAATCTTTAAAATTGGAATTATGTATAAAGTGGAAGATTGTGCAGAAAGAAAAAGTTATGTATCGATATTCCGCTTGTTTTGAAGAGTATCGTCAAAAAGCTAAAGATATAATAGCAGAAATAAAGTCAAACGATCCAGACTTAAAATCTATTCTCCTATACTATTATAATAATTATATGTGCTCAATTTCTTCTGCATTACTGTTACAGATATAAATAACTATAATGTCACGTTTTATCAATACTCAAAAATGCAATTCACGATTATACACTGCAATGCATTTGGATCGTGAAATTTAGAAAACAAGAATTTCTTATTTTAAAAGTGCATATTTATCTTATCGAATTATATCATTATTTGATTTACTCGATCGTAACATACGCTAGTAATATTTCAGTGGAAAATTATTATTGTTATTAACCAACTGATTTAATATATATGTAATCTATAATTCCGATTAATTTCTTAATTTAGTTAGCACCCTTCTCAGGGAGTTGTGTTTTACGTAATTAATTAATTTGGCTGGATTCACATTCAAATATCATGCGATTAGAATATTTCATAAAATATGTACCTATTATATTAATTGTAATTTAAACTTTATGTTTTTCGCGTTATATTAATGTTATACATTTTTTATAATGTAATTTGACAAAAAAATACAAAACAATAAATATAATAATGTGTTTTGGCGGCATCATATATGTATGTATATGCAAGAATAAAAATATTCTAAAATATTATATTCTTATTTCAATATTATAATAGTCATCTTAAGAGTATAATATTATTATTTTCATAATTATATTTTTATTTGATATTTTTTCTTTTTAACTTATAAAAAAATTGTTATTGAATAATGAGAATATATTTTTCTTAATATAACTATACAAATTCTTCATGTTTGAGAGTTATCTCTGTCTAACACTATGTAATCTCATTTGAACATTTAACATTTCAAAAATAAAGATATTTTTAATACAAAACTGTTCGCGTTTAACATTTTTATGAATATTTTTTCACAATTAAGAGAGAAAAGCGCGCGACCTACTCGATAAGTCGGTAATGTTAGCGTACATAATTAACGACTACGCAGCGTGCCCCTGACACCGGCAGACGCGCGACCCGTCGAACCGCTCTGTATCGTCTTGATACACCCTGTTAAAAGCAACATATACATGTCCTTACATAAACACACACACACACAAGTTAAAAATAAAACACGATGAAATAAACAGAACAATAATAAGTCACAAGTCAGATAACAATGTTACAGACAAGTCATCTGCTTTTCTTTCTCTCATTTCTGTCTATAATATTTTGCAATTACATAGGAATAAAATAATTAACCCGCATTCTGTGGAATAAAAAATACTGTAGCAACTTCCGTGAAAGTACAATCTCACTGGCATGTAAGTATAGCAAAGTGCTTTTAATATTTATTATACATAAAATATTGATGTTATTTATATTTTGAAATATGGCACATACAAATTCGTTCGATAGAAAATCTTTTTCCCTGTTCTCCTTTTGTCTCATCTTTTAAAAGAGATGCTTTTGCATAAATTTATACAACATTAGTATGCAGTAGAATGCCTGCACCGATACTTTTCAGAGAAACAAGCATATTACGCTTATATAAATTTACATATTTTACAGAAAATTGAGAGAGCATATTAGACAGGTGTTTACGCAGCGTCGAATAGAGAAACACAAGCAACGTAGAAGACTCATAGGGAGAATAATCCAAGAAGACTGAATTTCTGTTCGTGACTGAGTGATCACGGTAACATTATAGCGTACAAAGTGATCTTTAGTCAATTAGTTCATACAAAATCAGTTATTAGTTTGATTGAGGATGTCAAATACAACTGACAATATGATCCGATACTAACAATAAATATAACTGGAAATGATGAAGATTTACTGGTATTACAGTTGTTAGATAAATATCGTAAACAGCACAGAGAAATCCGCGAGATCGCTTATATAAAAGACTTCGCCGCGCTTAGAACCATGGGGTCCCGTGATACAGATCCAGAATACGTTATCCCGAATATGTTGACGACGTATATGCGCAACGCAAGTGATTTTTCTAAACAACCAAATCTTTTAAAAGTATATCGTTTCGTATCCGACGGTGATACATTTGAATATTCAAACAACATGTTGTTTTGTGATGATATCACAATTATATGTTTTTTACATTTCGTTAAAATTACTTTCATGAACACCGAAAGCAATACCATAAGTATTTTAATAAAACTTATATGGAAAATAAGTACGGGATAGAAATTGACGAAGAAATAAAAGATCAAGATAATACAAGCGGCCCATTAGAACTTATAGCAGAGTGTTACCGTAGTGTGTTATGGCAAATGAAAATAGATATAATCGGATACACCAAAATTAGTAATACTTTTTCTGACGTAATACCAAAACAAATCCATGTATGCGGTTTTGCTAACGCTCTGCCTATACGCAAACCGCCTTCACTCAATACTTTTACTTTCACGCATTAGATTTATTGAAAATATTGGATTAGATCTTGAAAATATTTCATTATCTGAAATATTTAATGAAATTTGTAAAACTATTGCGGTTAAAAAATTTCCTCAGCCTTTAAATTTAGATTTATGTTTAAAGTGGAAGATTGTGGAGAAAGGAAAATTTATGTATCAATATTCCGCTTGTTTTGAAGAATATCGTCAAAGAGCCAAAGATTTAATAGCAGAAATTAAGCCAAACGATCCAGACTTAGAATCAGTTCTTTCTCGGTTATAATATATCCTGATGTATCACACACATCGTAAATATTATAGAGTAAGGTAATATGTATATCTTATTTTTCTTTAAATATGTATTAGATTTCTTATAAATATAAGTGCATTTCCCGGCTATATATATGTTTTACGTGATTAAGTTCGCTGGAACTGCGTTCATTATATATGATCAGAAAATTCCATAAAATAAGTATTATGTGTGTAATTTTATAATTTTTTGTTATTTGCGTTATATGTATATACCTATATATTACTCTTTGTAAAAAAATGTAATTTAATAAATAAAACTATAAAGTGCAAAAATAAAATTTTATTTAATGTTTACGAATATAATGAAAACATATCTATATACTGATGTGTTCATACAATTTTATTAACCACAATTTGCAATATCTGTGTAACTTTCAACAAGTTTATAATGTAGTTATTATCGCGAGTTTATCATGTGATATACATATATGTATGATTATGTATAAATTATTATTTAAAGTATTTTGCACTCAAAGATAATATATATTTTTGTTATTAACGTTATTACATATATTACTTAAGTTCAAATTAACTTGATTCAATTTAATACTTTATTATGAGATAGATAGAATGATGATTAAGTCAAACGATACACAATTGATAATTTGTAATTTTTGTTTTGTAGCATATTTAAAGAGAAATTTATTAATCAGTAAGTTTTAGTTTTATCCTAAACTTAAAGTTTACAGAGAATAACCATTATAGTAAATATACCGAGTATATCAGACCACCCGTCTCACCCGATATTTTTCGTAAACGCGAGGTGAGAGAAAATTAGGGAGAAATGTTAAGCTCCATATCCTATCCGAAGAATTGATAATAAAAGTAATATTTCTCGTTTTGGATACAAAACTTTGTTATTATTACGACACCATCACCATTCAGTTTTCCAGTCATTTCTCCTCAACGGCTGGAGAAATCGCGATTATGTTCCAATAAAAGACGTTTATTTTTTCAAGATCTATTCAACGATACTCTATACACGATATAGGTATGTTTCCATAAAAAATTTTAAGTTTGACCTAAGGGTTGACCGCAGTAGCCACTATACTTCCGGTTAGTTCCGGAAAATGAAAATACCATCATTAGATTCTTTGGATAGGATATTGAGCATTACATATCTCTCCAATTTCCTCTCACCTCGCGTTTACGAAAAAATCGGGTGGGACGGGGTGGTCTGATATAATTTTATATGAAATAGAGGTAGAAAAAACTAAAGAATATAATGGAATTTAAAAAATGCTAATAATTAATATCTATTAAATTGTCCAAAAGACATTTTCTTCTAAAATTAAAAAAAAATAAAAATTTTTGGGGTGATTGTTAAAAATGGGATACGCTACTGTATACACGTACTCTCCGTACTCTTTGCAACGTTTGTTATGCTCTTGCAACGTTTACTATATTTTCTTCATTTTTATTTAGATTTTATGTCTTTTCTTTTCTTTCTCTCTCAAATATATCGAATTTTTAATATTAAATTTAATAAATGAGTTACAGATAGTTACACACATCAAATATGATCTAAATTCGTTGAGTGCAAGTGAGCTGGATTAAGTAGATTAAAAAATTTAAGCTGAGTTGTTCTTAGTAAAGATCGAAGAACGAAACTTTCTTATTGAATCTCGAATAGGAATACTATGCAAATGTAACGGCCTTGATAGGTTGCGTTCTAAGTTATCTATAAGTAATATATTAGTACAACTGGTTTGTCTCTGCGAAAAAATGGAATTAGAAAGGAGGAATTATAGTATCTCATATAACTAAATTTAAAGTAATGAAAAATATGATAATGTTGTTAATGGTGGCATGATGGATTTATATCTTTCTTTCTCTTCCTTCTATTGATTGGGCAATGTAAAGGATTTATTATACAATTACAACCTTCCACGTTACATGTTTTTGTGATAGATTTTAAAACCATTTTCTTTTGTTTATCAACATCTGCAAAACATACTAATGTGAACTTTAAATGTCCTTCACATCAATTTACAATCAGCACCGGCACCGCCGCGACATTCTTATCAATTTTCTTCTCTCCGTTTATACGGCATAATGAAAATTGAGCCGTTCTCGGAACTTCGTCGGCAAAGCGTTCGGCAATCAATGTTTGGAACGCGTGTTGATTTAAAACGCAATCAAGACGAGACTAAACAAAAGCCGCTATCTCGCTAGCGGTGTATCAAAAAAGAAAAGTGACCATTATGGGCTCTTTCCTATAAAAATAAAGTATAGTTTTAAGAGCTTACGTTAAAAAATTAACGTAACCAGTAGCTTAAGTTTGCAGTTAATGCAGGACAGAAGAATGGGGAACATTCAAATATATAGAACGAAGCGAATTATAGAACGCTTGTTTTTGTCGGTATCACTCGAATTACAACTTTCTACGGTTGCAGTCACATCATCCAGGTAGCTTGCTAGCAGTGGAATAGATGAGAAGTGCCTATCATATTCTAAATATCGTAATACTGTCATAACGTGGGCGCAACAACTCACTGTGCGAAGACAATGCTCTTTACACTGACAGGCATCTAAGGATTCTTGGTTTTTATAATATTAAGATTTAAAACTTCTTAAAAAAGAACTTAGAACTGAAATATATCTATAATACCCGTTTTTAACTATATTTTTTGTCAAAAAATCGCCAGAAACAGACAAGATCATTATATGATTCAATTTATTTATTTAACAATCAAAATTTTGTATAAATAATTCCTACATCCATGTTCAATTTACAAATATTTTTTTATTAAAAAGGCAATACTAATATACAACATTAACACTATCACTAATGGAAGAATATTAAAAATGAGAAGACTATAAAATCTCCCTTTAAAATATACAATTTAATATCGTGGCTCAATATTGAAAATTATACAAGCTGATCGTCATTTACTGGCTAATTGCCAGTAAAAATAATTAGGTACTTCCGGGTACAAAATAATTGCTTCCGGGAATTGCCAAGAAAATCCGGATGTAATTTTGGGTTTGCAATGGAAACCCTCACACAATTTTCAATTAGACTCCATAGGCATCGTGACTAGATCCCACAGAAAGCGACAAAAAGTAACTTTTCATGATAAAGATTAATTGTTACAACTTCCGGCTGGTACGAATATATTTATACGAATGTCCATCTGACAACAAAGAGCGGTAAAGCTTTTTTATCAAAATAGCGATCGCGTCAAAAAATATGGAAATAATGCGATAATTTTCTCTTTAATTATATGGTCTTTAACAGATGCTTAGTGGAATTGTCACTTAAAATTAGTAATCCGTCTATATACGAAAGATTTGATGCGGCGTAAAAATTCAGAAATGTATTTATTGTTAGTAAGAACAGAGAGATAAATATTCTATTTTTACAAAATTTTAATTTTATGTTCGGCGATCTGTCAAATTTTACTATAATTTTTATCAAATATATTTAAAATTCTATAATATTGGAAATGCAGATAAATTTTACAAACAAAAAGATAATATTATTTAATCATAGTTGCTTAACGTAAAATTTTTATCAAAATTTGTTGTTTAAGATCAAATTTTTAAATATTTATAACAAGCCTCATAATTCATATAATTAAATTTTTTTTGTTATTTTTAATTAATTAAAAATAACAAAAAAAAATTTAATTATATAAATTATGAGGCTTGTTTTTAATATTTTAAACAGATCTTATTTAAATTAAGATTTATTTTCTAAACTTTCTAATTCATTTAATAAGTTCGATGATATTCTCTGTATAATTTATATTGAATTTGCTAATGAAACAGACCTCATTGAGCGTTTGTTTGTAGCCACTGAAGAAAGAATCAAAAAAATTAGTGCACCACCTCCTAGATTCCGGACGTAGAGCTGTTTAAGAGTGTACCCTGTTTGCCATTTCCTTCTTATGTTATTAAAAGCAATTATGTACCACTAGACGATAGACATTTTGTATTTGTGTTCTTCAAGCTTTTCTTATTAGTATGCTTTTCATAAATATGTAAAATCAGCTATTATATTAGCTGCATACAAAAAATATGTTATAATTTTTTTAAATTATTTAGATAGAAATGAAATTCCGTTTATCGAGATTTATTCCAAAAATTTCCTTAGATTAATTATATACTTTGCTCTAATTATAAGATCAAAGGTTTATCGAGCAACCACTGGCACTGAAACCAGCATCACCGCCGATTGTGACACTTTACAAATTTAGCGGATACAGTTTCACGACTAACTCAAGACCAATCAAGCTCCACTTTTTCATACAATGGCAAACACAATTCAACTTTTTTTCATATAAGGCATGCAAAAGGATATTAAATATTTTTCAATCAAGTCTCATAAAAAGGAAAATATAATATATATATTACGCATTTTCTTCTTTATATAAGTGTTTTACATAAATTTTATATAAAATCAGGGGACATATATACATGTGTGCATATTTATGTGTATAAAGAAAGGCATTAACGTAAATATTAAAATTCATAAAAACATAGAAATATATCAAGCAAGAAAATTCTGCTCGTAATATTTTTTTACAAAATAAGACGTTTGCGGCGCGACTAAAAAAGAAGGGAATTAGACAGAGGTAAGTATTTAAGTAGTAATTTTTAAAATTGACCCAACTGGCCATATTTATTAATATGATGTTATCTGGAATTTAGAATTTAAGTAAGTATTTATGTTTGTTTCGACGTAACTACATGTTATTTCTAGCTGAAACTTGGCATGCATACCTTTGAAGGTATGCGTAATCTAATTTTTACGATAATTTGGCCTAACTTTGCGTGTAGAAGAAATGCGAAGGATAGTGAAAACTGCCAATTCGTAGCGTTAGTGGTGGTCTTATTCTAGCGAGATCGCCCTTGAGTGCTGTCTACCTATTAAAATCTTCTTTATTGTGTGATATAGACATTGTAATAGTATATTTGATTAAATGTAGAATATTCTAGACCTTGCGTTTAATTTTTGAGCACTCAATTCTAATTATTTAATCGTTTTTCTTTTGTTGTAAGCTTTATTATTATATATGTAAATGCCTTTGATCAATTTAGAGTATTAAAAAAAATTTCTTTCTCTGAAAGCATATATAATCTTTTTAGTACTTAGTTATGTCGAACCTAGGGAAAGCTGTTAGTGCAGTAACAGCTTTTTGATCCACATTAGGTTCATGCACCTAATTCGGATCAGAAATGACATTTCAATGTTGGGACAATATTTCACGTTTGTGTTTTATCTGCCTTCGTTTATATCTATTTGTACACCACATACTTGAATCACAAGTCAATCTGAGACTGATCCGAAATAGGTCCACTGATCCTAATTTGGATCAAATTCAAGACTTCTGTAAAAAATTAAAATACCGAGATCTCAAGCAAATTAAATAGACCATTTCTTCAGAAATGAGATTCCAACCTAACTTTTCATGATCAATTGACTCATTAAATCATTATGTTAACAAAGTTATAGCCGAAATCGGAAAAAGTTATCCAAAATAGGCACTTTACCCTAATTTTTTGTCTTTTATTTTAACCTTCACTACTTTACTTTTTTATATTATCTTATATATTTCATTAGAAGATTAATATGAAATACATGTTGCTGAGACCAATTTCTTTTTTCAGCAGTGGAAAACTCTGCCAGGAAGAAGCAGAGCGACGAATCGCAGTTTGATTTGTCGTAAATAGTTACGTGTACTCGAGTGTATGCCAGTTGGCATACACTCGAGTACACGTAACTATTTAACGGCCACATCGCGGTAGCATCCGAAAAAAAGTAAAAAAGATAAACGAGTGTCTCGTAGAATGTCGACGCCTAGAAAAGCGATATTTCCGACAAGACTGCCAACATTCTCGAACATGCGAACATACGTTCTTAATATGATCGCCATTTAAAAATCTCGCCGAGGGAATCTTTCGATGGCGTTAGATTGAGTTTGTAAGTATTTTTAAGCGGTACTGTCGCGATGTGCCTTTCTATTATACAAAGTGTACCAGACCCACCGTATTACCCGTTAATAGCAGATTCCTGAGATCATTTGGAGACAAAAATTCTAGTGCCAAAATGTCGAGGCTGCCAAATTGTCATCCCGATATTCGTCGGTCTTGCGAACAGTGTACAAAGAAATAAAGTGAACAATAATTTCAAATATTTCTATCAAGTTGAGTAAAGTGTAGAAGAGCTGTTTTGACATGCGACGTCCCTGAGTGCATAAAAATTCGACAAGCACACTATACAGAGTGTTTCAGGTTTTTTCCGCCATACTGTGCCAGTATCCTTTACGAGTAGAAATAAGAAAAAAATGTTATATAAACATAGGCTTACAAATGCTTTATTAACAAGTAAAAACTTGCACATTGCTTTCTCATAGTTTTTAAGTGTGCAAGTAGAAACTTGCACATGGCTATCTCATAGTTTTTAAGTGAGCAAGTAGAAACTTGCACATTGCTTTGTCATAGGTTTTAAGTGAGCAAGTAGAAACTTGCACATTGCTTTCTTATAGTTTTTAAGTGAGCAAGTAGAAGTTTGCACATTGCTTTGTCATAGTTTTTAAGTATGCAAATTATAAATTTGCACATTGCTTAATCAACATTTTATTTTGCTCATAAAGCTTCCTCTATGAGGAAGCCAAATATCCACTAAATAAATATCCACTAATAATTATATCAAAGAAAAAATTTGGCTTCCTCATAGAGGAAGCTCTATGAGCGAAATAAAATGTTGATTAAGCAATGTGCAAATTTATAATTTGCATATTTTTCATTCGTTGTGGAGGAGAGATAACATGCGGTTTGTGCGACAATCGCGGGCAATCAAAGTGACAAACTTTGACGATAAAGTGCAGTTAATAAAAGAGGTACGCAAACATGGAGACATTCTACAAATTTCTATACGCGTATCATCTGCGGTCCGTTGAATTGCGGCAAGACAAACGTGTTGATAAGCTTGCTGGAAAGTCCGCACGGTGTACGCTTCAAGAACGTGTACGTGTACTCGAAATCGTTGTAACAACCAAAATATCGATACTTGGAGAATGTATTAACGCTGATAGAAGAAATTGGCTACTTTACTTTTTCGAATAACAGCGACGTTATTCCACCGAGCGAGGCAATTCCAAATTCTATTTTTATCTTTGATGACGTGGCGTGCGACAAGCAAGACACGATAAGAGAATACTTTTCAATGGGTCGGCACGCAGCCGTCGACTCCTCTTATCTTTGTCAGACGTACGCAAAGATACCGAAGCATCTCATACGCGACAACGCGAATTTATTTATTCTATTTAAACAAGATGGTACCAATCTAAAACACTTATACAACGATCACGTAAACCGACATGTCTTTCGAAGATTTCTGCAAATTGTGTCATACTTGTTGGCAGCAAAAGTATGGATTCATGGTGATAGACAAAGACAGCGCGCTTTTGAATGGTTGATACAGATAAGGATTTAACGATTTTGCGATACCGTAACGCGTATTGCTGTTATCAACGCGTCGGATGGACAACGTTATCGCAATATGGACACCAGCAGCAAGGAGACTAGAAATCGCGAGAGGATAGCCAAGCAAATTGCGAAAACATGCGATTTGATTCGCAAAAAGTATCGCGCATTAAAAACCGGTAAAATGGAGGAAGATATCGCATTGGAGAGACATTTTAAGCCCATTATCGAGCCTTTAAAGCAGATTGTCGAAAACACCGTTGGCGAAGAACCTGAAATGTTAGAGTCGTTTGACAGCTCCAAGCAAAAACGATCAAATGTCTCGTTTAATGACGTTGTAATGGCTTCAACTCCGGTTACGTCAAAGTTGAGACGATCGAAAACTGTGCCATCTACTCTGAACGAAACAGCCAAAATTTTACAACCGCGTAAATTAAGAGCTCCACAGGATGTACCGCCGATAACCTCTACACTGTCCACAACAGTAAAAACAGTACAACCTACAACGCTTGATTCACTCGTAAACGGGGATGTTTTCGAAACCACGGACGACTCGCTCGTGACATCCGTCCGTGGATTTTTGTTTCGAACATGGTGTACACCTTGTGCAATTTTGATCTAATGCAAGATTGCGGTCGCGTCATTTCAATCTCATCATTCAACCACTGCGTGTAATCGTCAAACGTTATTGTTCTCGCGACAACGTTACTCTTGACGCCTTTTTCGTATCTTTCTTACCGTCGACTCGCAAGGCGTATATCTTTGCTCTAAGTCCGACGAATTCAGTCATTATCATACCATTGTTTTCATCCTTTATTAGACGCGGTACATTTTTATTCTCAAGCGGTATACCGTATGGATTGTCCGCGGCATAATTGCTCGTATCGAATTTGTGGAGATCGCGATTTATATTCTCATAAACATTCTTGCATTTGATTTATATTAAACTGTCTGTGTCGGTGTACATTATCCAACATTTATCACGATACAATGGTGACATGTATTCATGATAAAACTCATATAAACATGTGTTGGAGATGTCGAGTATGCACAAACCAACATAGATTGGCTGTAAAATTTAACCTCTAGTTTGCGCATTTCTATTGCAACCAAATTTTCCGAAAAAATACTTCTACCCCACCAGCACACGAACGACGGGCGAACGTTTGGAGAACGATTTCTCGTTTGGATCGCCGAGCCGCGCGAAGATGCTCGAGCGAAGGCCGTCTCGCACGCCGCCTGAACGTTGCGAGGTTGTTCGGAATGACCGAATGAATTACCGATATAAAAATACAATACCAATATAAATTAATAATAATAAATAATAAATAATTAATAATAATTAATAATAAATTTAATAGATAATAATAATAATAATAATAATTATTATTAATAATAATAATAATAATAATTATTATTATTATAATTATTATTAATAATAATAATTTATTATTATTAATAATTAATTAATAATATTACTGATATAAAAATTTTCCCTTTCTCTTTACTCCTGCGCGCTTTATTCGCTGCAGTGATTGTGCATGCAAAGCGACGCTGCGAGGGGGGCCGAGCCCGATCGTGTTTTGTCTTACCGGTCCGCGCTCGCGACAGTCGCGACACGCTTCTTGTAGCGACGCGTTAAATTGCGTAGTCGGTCGAAGCACGCGGAAGCAACAACACGTGTAGTCCGGGAGCCAGCTGCCATTTTTTATGACCAAAATTAAGAAACCTAAGATTTTGCTGTATGGTTCATTTAGTATTGCTACTAAACGAAGTGACCGTCAGCTTGCGCATTTGCGGTGGGTGTTGCCGTGGCAGCCACCCACACACGTATAATTATAATAAAAAAAAACAGACATAAAGAAAGCTAAGACTTTGTTTGTACGTTTATTATGATCTAAATAAACTGTTTAGAATTCAAGCATCGCGGTCGTGACAAGCCATTGCTACGCGACGCGATTCGATATTCGATCGCTCGACGCGAAGAGACACCGTGTATAGCCGAGCGCGATCAATTTATTGATTTTCCGAAAACGCACGAGGAGGACCGACTTTTGTTTACGTCGCGCCGTTCGGCTGCGTGCGCGATGCGGCGACGGCAGACTCACTTCTTGTCGCGAACTCGAGCCGAGCACACGTTCGAGCGTGAGCGGTCACGCTTCCTTACGAGTGTTACTACGTAACACAGTTCCGCTAAACTCGTGCTGAAATTGGGATTACATCAAGTTGTAGCTGCTCATATCACCTACTACCTTACGGCCATTAGTCTTTTCTTAAATCGATACGTACTTTTCGTTTGTGTTTACATTCATAAAACCCGCATTCGGATTCGTAGCAATTAGTAAATATTCATCGCGATTCTAAGCGAGATAGATTATATTCTCTTTTTGTTCATTTCATTCCTTGTATTATATTCTAGCTTTACAAGATTTACTTTCATTGTGTACATTTTACGTATTCTTCTTGCGAGATACATCCTTTATGAGAATTGTGATACACTTTCATTTGAGTGAAGATTAGTTGTGTGATTAATTCACTGCGTTGCGGAAGACTTTATTCTATTATGTGAATTTTCTCATGTGTGATATTTGCCATAATTCTCGGGATACTCTCGAGTTATTATTACTATTGTGTGATTTATTCATTATTAATTCTGGCTGCTCAAACTGAGTGATGCCAAGTGTAATTATTTTGCTTTATATCTTTATTTGCCAATAATTCAGAGATATTCTTAAGTCAACTTCACTATTATTTTCTTTGGTTTAAATACTACTGATTCAACTTTTACTTTACTTATTTACATCTATAACTTTATTTCGAGTGATATTAGTATTAAACAATGCCTATAAGATTGAAAGAGATTTATCTATTCTATTGTTTCTTGATCATATCGTGAGTATTCACCAATATTTACGTGTATTTTGCTTTTATACTTGGTATTATTGTATTCTTGCCTTTTCACCTGTAGTATCATAATTTCTGTATTATGTGTACTATTTGTATCGAATACTGACAAGGTTTTTCGGCAGTTTTCCCTTGTCCCAGCAGCGAATGCTGCTATTCCACCGAGTAGTTCTGCCGAATAAATTGATTCAAACAAATTCTATTTCGTGTTCGTTATTTGAGTATCGCCCCTCCTCTTCTCGCGAGATATCTACGAGGTCTCTACTTAACATAAACGGAAAATAGTAGTCAGCTGACTTCATGGTGGGGGGTTGTACGTCAGCTTCCCGCCCAAACATGCGAAAAATATGCGCTGAGTAAACTTATACTAAGAAAGCTGAAATTTGGGGAAGTGATAGTCGACTTTAACAGTATCACGAAAATAATTGTCCGCTTAGCTTTTCGCGGTGGAAAAGTGCTCAGCTGACGACTGAAAGATACGGCGCATCGCTATGCGCGCGGGCGCGTGGCATCCTTTACTGCATCAGCTGAGCACTTTTCCACTGCGGAAACCTCAGCGGACAATTATTTTTGTGTAACTGTTACAGATAACTATAAGTTTACAAAGTTTTAGCTTTCTTGGTTTCAGATAACTTGATTTTTATTAATAAAACAGTGCGTATATGCGCGCGGGCGCGTTGAGCCTATCGCACTCAGCTGCTTATCTCTGACGCTCAATTATACCCTTAAATATGTATACATGACAATATAAACAGTATATAAATACGTATATATAATATTATAAATAATAAACATTTACACATGCAAATGCCAGAAGTAAATATTTATGGATACAGAGATGTATTTCCTCGTCTCGGCTACACGCTCATAAACACCGGAGTTTTATGAGCGTTATATGTAATCGTAAGATTGAAATATCTATGGAAGTCGGTGTCGGCAATAAACAACGCTTTATAAATATCAGCGAATTATATAAAAAATTAGGCCCTCAACTGAGCGCAGCACTGCCGGCTTTCCATGCCTTCACTGGCTGCGATTATAATCCTTCCTTTTTCAAGAAAGGGAAAAGCCGTCCCTACAAATTATTACATAACTCTGCAGTATACATTGATAGTTTCATTAAACTAAGTAACGCACCTGACGGAAACTTGGAGAGCATGTTTACAACAATTAAAAAATATGTTTGCCGACTATACAATTTTAAAAAAATTAACAGTGTAAACGAAGCAAGAGCTGCTATGTTTTTCAAAACGTACAACATCTTGGACAACGATGACATATTTCGTCTGCCAGCAAAAAATATAGACGGGTCAGCTCTACCGCCTTGCAAAATCGAACTGCACCAACATTTGCTTCGGACGACGTACATCGCTAATATTTTGGCCCATGCACATCTTGCTGTTCCAACTGAATTGCACCCGACTGATTACGGCTGGAGAGAAAAGGACAACAAATTTTTGTTCAAATGGTTCGACGGCGATCAGCTACCCCCTTCTCTTGGCGATATTACCATCGAGGAAGAAAAAGAAAGTACTGCAGGTCAGAATTATACTTCACTATTTCTTTATTCAAGTGTAATTTTTAGATTAGTTTTGTTTTTAATTTAAAAATACAGTTTAGAAACAATTAAAACAATTTTTTATTATAACGTGAACACTTTTTATAAATAATATTCTAATTAATTTCAAAATTTTGCTCTTGCGTTATTATATTATTATATTATATATGTATTAAAATTATAAAATTAAATTAAAAAACTTTTTTATGCGATTATTTTTTATGTAATAATATATTATTTATTATATTTGCTTACAGATGATGAGGATCGGACACCGATGATCGATATGAATTACAGCGACCACGAAAGCGAGCAAGAGTTTGAGGGCGATGATGAGGAAGACTGAAGAGTAAATGTCTCATACCTCATACGTATTTAAAAAAAAAAAACATGTAAATTAAAAATTATTTTTGTCAATAAATGCGTTAAATATAATTACATATTTGAATATAATCAATAGCATAATTTAGCGTGAGAGAGAAGCAGCTGATGCCGTGAGATAGGCGCAACGCGCCCGCGCGCATATACGCACCGTTTTATTAATAAAAATCAAGTTATCTGAAACCAAGAAAGCTAAAACTTTGTAAACTTATAGTTATCTGTAACAGTTACACGAAAATAATTGTCCGCTGAGGTTTTCGCAGTGGAAAAGTGCTCAGCTGATGCAGTGAAGGATGCCACGCGCCCGCGCGCATAGCGATGCGCCGTATCTTTCAGTCGTCAGCTGAGCACTTTTCCACCGCGAAAAACTCAGCGGACAATTATTTTCGTGAAACTGTTAAAGTTGACTATAACTTTCCCAAATTTCAGCTTTCTTAGTATAAGTTTACTCAGCGCATATTTTTCGCATGTTTGGGCGAGAAGCTGACGTACAACCCCCCACCATGAAGTCAGCTGACTATTATTTTCCGTTTATTTAGATCATAATAAACGTACAAACTAAGTCTCAGCTTTCTTTATGTCGGTTTATTTTTATTATAATTATACGTGTGTGGGTGGCTGCCGCGGCAACACCCACCGCTACCATGGAAGCTGACGTTCACTTCGTTTATTAGCAGACCGAATTGAACACTAGCCGAAAATCTCAGATTTCTTAAAATAATTTACTTAAAATGGCAGCTGGCTCCCGGACTAGCGAGATATACGTGTTTATGGTGCGCGGTATTCATCGAGCGATCTTGGGGCGCGCGAGCCGGAGAGACTTCACATATATAACACCTGCGATAAGTGCAATTCTCGCGCCCGCTATTAGAGGATCGAAGAGAGAGTGCGCGGGTTTCTTCTCTTCCGAGATATCCGCAGGAGAAAGGACGTTCCATCGATCCCTTGCCGTCATCGTCCTTGACGATAAGACTATACGAACGGTAAGTACTCTGTACGTGTTATTTTCTCTGCAATATCGGACAAGCTTATTGTACCACGCAATTGTAAGCTCGATCTCTTTCGACATCATTCGGATGAGTCGGTTTCGCGACAGGTGCAATCCTATATTCGGTATGCATTCTATCGGGCCCACGATGGCCATGACTAATGTGTAATATTGCGTTAGTGCAATTATTCCATTTGATTAAATAATTTCGTATGTTCTGTCGTGACCGATACATCTCGCCGCGATTCGAGATCTTTACAGTTGTTTACATTCTCGTCGGCAGTTTCGCCTTTGATTTGAGTTACCCCCTTGTCGCGTCAATTATTGTATTGTGAACTACCGTTACGCTTATTCGTATTCGATTCCCGATTACTCTATAACATTATTCGAGCTAACAGCCTTGCGCTGATTCATTTGCGTGATATTACTCGTACTTTATTCACTTGTGTTATATTACTCGCAATGTATCTTTGGTGGATTTATTGGCATTACATTACTTGCATATTATTTTACATCACTTTACTTGCGCCACGTTATTCTGATTATTTTATAAACTTCTATAACTTTTATGATATTTTGTGATTGACAATTATATTTTGAATACCACCCCACCGGACCGAGCTGTTGTCATTTGACTGAGATAACTAAATCCCTGATATCCGTGCACCTGAATCAGATCCTGTCTACTTTTGTACATTTTAAACAGATTGTTTTTAATTTTTATGCTTTATTTGCAGGTTATTGCGAGGTTATTGCGAGAGGTTATTGCGAGAGATTATTGCGAGGTTAATAACTTATTAATAATTAGTGAAGGACGCAGTGAAGGATTGTCGCACAATCTATAACAAGGAAGATCTTTAGTAAGAACCATTTTCTTTCAATTTTACTGAAAATTTTTTTTGTCGCAACTTTTCCTTCGGTATCTAAAATAGTCTACATAATATTTTACTCAACATTTTTGTTTATACAATATTTTTTTCTAAATATATAATATTTTGATCACAGTGCACGATAACATTTCTTTAAATGTAAAAATTTATAAATTTTTTAAAATTTTTTATTTGGAAGCATTTTTTTTGATAATATGCCTTGTTTCCAGGAGATAACATTCACATTGGTTTTGGGGAGATGGACCCTCAAGCAACAAGCTCCCTACGAGGACATGACCCTGCCTCTGACATTTTCTGCGAGGATAACGCTAAAGATTCAGATAATTCTTATGAACCACATTCAAATGATGGTGAGATATTGTTTTGTTAATAACTATTTGGCATTTTATAAACGAATGTTCTTCTGTAAACTCATCGATTTATTTTTAATTGCAGATTCAATTAGCCGCAAAAGTTCTGATTGTGTTTATGAGATGCAAATCAGCCAATCGCCAATGACTGATTCGAATTTAAGTGGGCAAGAGATCGAGACAATAAATGAAACCACTAACAAAACGGCTGTTAGCAACTCTGCCAACCAGATTTACAAAATTTCACCTATTTGTAAATAACATTCTCTTCTTTCCAAATATGCAATTCTTTCAAGTATTAAACACCATTCTAAAAAAGTGTGAAATAAAATAAATTAAAAATAAATTTTTCTTATATACGGTCGTACTTTAAATTTGCTTAGTGTGAAATAAATTTTGTGAAATAAATAGCTTTCCTTTGAAAATACATACTATCTTTTCTTTTTCTTTCTAATGTTCCGTGAACGTTTATTCGCACGTTCTTTGAACGTTTCTTAGTTCGTTCTCGGAACGTTTCTTAACTCGTTCTCTGAACGTTAGAAAGAAACGTTCATGCGAACGTCAGACGAACGTTTTCGTGGTGGCAGTTCCGAACTGTTTCCGAACGGCTCAGGTTCGAACGTTACCTGAACGTTTTACCAGCGTGCGTGTGCTGGTGGGGTACTATGAAAATTTGGTTTGGCAATCATTGCCTCTGCGCCGTATCTTCCATCCCACTTTGTCAGGAGTTTAACATCTACGCGATTACGCACATTTTCCATCGTTTTACCAAATACCGCATTATACATTAATTTGTATAAATTTTTTTCAAATTCATTTTTGCCTATGTTCTAAATTGTGTATTGAGTTTGATATAATTACGGAGCCATGAAGATTGCGTAAATTGCAATATACGATGTATTTTTGTAACACAAAGCCCGTGACGCGTACACTGTTGCAAGTTGCGATAGTGTATCACGTAACGTTTCTTATCATGCAAGGTTGCGAGGAGCTTGTCATGCCGCTTACCGGGCGGCTTGTCAGATGTCGGGCAAAACGGTAGGTCAGTGTGCGCATCGTGCAAATGTTGCGGGTACTTGAGGTCGACTTCGAGGATATAGCCTATAGGTGAATCAAGCGGGATCGATGATTGATCAAAACTAGACACATCGTCGACCCATTGAAAATCTGCGTTGACACATTGCCCAGCCGTACAAATTGTTTACATCAAAGTACATCAAGTACGACGATGGTTTCAATGAATCGTACGACTGCATGTACTTTTTGTTGGTCCGCGCGTATCTCTTTGAACATTGACTCAGACCACCGCGTACATCGCGTTAGATAAACATAACCAAATCAATGTCTGTAAGTAATTTAAATGTAATTTTTTCATGTTTTAACTACGCGTAAAATGTAAAACAAGCACCGGGCAGAAAATTTACGTATACGTCCAAAATAGATGCAATAGAACAAATAAATGCGAGCTAAAATAATTATTAAGCGGATTACGCCATTTAACAAGAGAGAGAGCAACGCTCATCTTAGATATTATAAATTCAACGTTTGACTCATATTTCCATATATTACTGAATGCATTTTTATCTGAGCGCGCACTAGTATTTAATGCACTGTATTCGACGAGATCTACATAGAGATGATAATGTATGCTTACATACTACAATTATCTAGGTATTATCAAGTATTAATTAGACTTATTAATGTGACAACGTCGTGATATGTTATATGAATGTTATACGACAAGAAAAGCTTGTTCTGTTTTGCGGTCAAATTCTTGCTTCCATAAAATGATGTCACGCGTAACGCGCATTATCTCTAAATTCGAACAAGGCTCTTGGGAGATTATCCGAGCCTTATCGGGCGCAATATTCTAAATGGGAGATATCGTCATCCTCCCGTTTCTTCTTTATGTTACAGCGTCTGCAACGAGATTGGGGCACTCATGACAGCTGGATGAATCATCGGTCGAGTGCTTCTCGATTGCTCAAGCTCAACAACCTATTGTAAATGCGGTAAATGGGAGATATCGTCATCCTCCCGTTTCTTCTTTATGTTACAGCGTCTGCAACGAGATTGGGGCACTCATGACAGCTGGATGAATCATCGGTCGAGTGCTTCTCGATTGCTCAAGCTCAACAACCTATTGTAAATGCGGTATGCGTGAGTTTCGCGGAAATTAAAGTTTCGCGTAATAATAATTTTTATTAATTTGAAATCATACCTCTTTAAAAGATGACATCTACGACATGACTCACATCAGAATCATATGCATAAGCCCCACTTTTGCATCGCAGCGTCGACGTCGTCATTCGCCGGTGCCGGTGCTTCAACGACCAAGTGTGCCGAGTTTTCAGCAGTACAATGTTAGTCAAAGATAAAATAAATAAAAATGGCGGACACAAGCCCCACTTATGCCCGCCATTGCATCGCGGCGTCGACGTAGTCATACGCCGGCGTCGGTGCTTCAATTCCCGGGCAACAAAATTAAGGCACTTAAGAATCAGGTGAGTGCTTCTCGATTGCTCAAGCTCAACAACCTATTGTAAATGCGGTATGCGTGAGTTTCGCGGAAATTAAAGTTTCGCATAATAATAATTTTTATTAATTTGAAATCATACCTCTTTAAAAGATGACCTCTACGACATGACTCACATCAGAATCATATGCATAAGCCCCACTTTTGCATCGCAGCGTCGACGTCGTCATTTGCCGGTGCCGGTGCTTCAACGACCAAGTGTGCCGAGTTTTCAGCAGTACAGTGTTAGTCAAAGATAAAATAAATGAAAATGGCGGACATAAGCCCCACTTATGCCCGCCATTGCATTGCGGCGTCGACGTAGTCATTCGCCGGCGTCGGTGCTTCAATTCCCGAGTGTCTTGGAGTGGTTATCTCCTCTAGGCCTAGACACCGGCCCTGCTGATTTTGGTCCGCCCCGGGTATTTTATTTCCCCGGTACCCTCTATTTCGAGCTTTCCCCTATCCGCCACCTGGGGAGGCGCCCGATGGAGGATCAGCAACCTCACACGGGAATATACACTGAAAAAACAAGTATACGTAGAATATATTCTGAAATAGATAATCGCGCTTGCGCGCGTCGCTTGAGTCTAGTTTTTAATTTTTTTAGTTTTAAAGTTTTTTGATGTCGGTAAGTACCTATAGGAAAATAGTAATTTATAGCTAAAAGATCCTGCTAATGATCTTTAAATGGTCTGTTTATTTCTTATTGTCTCATTAATGTTATAATTTACAAATTAAATACGGTTAAGATATTTTTTTATTTAAATTTAGTTACATGAATTTTTAGTGTTGATAAGTAAAAAACAAAATTTAATTGATTTTTAAATTCAAGTTAGTTACAAATAAAAATGTAAAGTGTAAAATTTGTGGAATTATTATTAATATGTATAGATATATATTAATAATTTAAAGTTTAAATGTACGAAATCATATTTTGTAATAAAATCATTACATATGAGAAAAGAAGCTTAATAAATTAATAAATCAGTAGGAGAATCAAGAGCAAAGAGGCGTAACAAGGTGTTCGTGTTGATAGAAATATATTTTAACTAGCTGGTTACCCGGGCTTCGCCCCGGAGGACTTCTCGCCCTATTGTAGACATCAGTTAGTACATAGACACAGAGGAAATGAACAATACGATGAAGAAATTCAAATCTGAAGCAATAGAATTGGAGCAAAAGTACGTACAAACACTAACATAATTTTAATTCATCTTTATCATGTCATGAGATAATATTGTTCATTACAATTAAACGAAAGTTTATTGGAGTCAAAATAGATTTCAGCCGTTGCGTCAAAGAATGCGGTAATCCGAGTGTCAAAGTTATATTTGACGATGTATGAACAAAGGAAAGTTATTTAAAGCAGCGAATCGTTTGTATATTGAACAGTCTTTTTATTATAGCAGAGAATGTGCTGTACAGATATTAAGCGTCGAAGTTAACGAAACAGAAATAATTTGTTAAAGCAGAGAATAGTTGGTATATGAAAAGTACATATTTATATATGTACGATAAATAGTTGTTATATAAATATGTACTTTTTATATCCCAACTATTCTTTGCTTTAACAAATTATTTCTGCTTTGTTAACTTCGACGCTTAATATCTGTAGCAGAAATTATTTGTTAAAGCAGAGAATAGTTGGTATATGAAAAGTATGCTTTGTAAGTTAAAGCGAGGTCCACTCTGTACAGGGTTGGGAGGGGGGATGCGAAGGGGGCCGCGGTGGCGAACACAGCAAACGAAGAACGACGTTTCTTAATTGTAAATTTTCAGCTTCGAGTTTTGCATCGCAATATCTCCGCTTGTAGGGCATGTAGCGGAAATATAAAAACACCTTCATTATACGAATTTTGTCCAAGCTATCCATTAAGCCTAGTTGGAACTTAATCCGTTCGCTAGTTATCGAGATCTCAAAATCTCGGGTACTCGCAACTCGTTGCGTCGCGTTAATAGAGCCACGGCGGTCTCGCTTTGCGCGTACTTGGCGCGAGGCACTACCGTGTCTCTTGATTACTTTGATTTTTTCAAGGTAAAGACATTACTTGGATTCTTTCAAGGCAGATTATCAACAAAAATTATAATTTTAAACAATAAGCAAAACCCGTTTGTAATTTCTCCAGCTACGATTCGGCATTGCCCCGCGTGCTGCGGGTAACTCCGAATGGCAAAGTTTTGCTTTTTGTTTAAAATTGTTCATGTTGAAAATTTATAAATATTATTGTAATTTAAAGCCAAATAACTGGAATATTACTTGAAACAGACTTCTATAATTGACAAATAATCGTCGGCTTTATTTAACTTTTCCCTTAGATGTTCGCTATTCTTCCACTTTCCCATACCCTTAAAATTATTTTCGTTAATAAATTTATTGTGGAATAAGGAAACAAAAGTTACCTTTTTTAAAGTAATTGTTGGGCTGAGTATAAGAACCGAAAGAAAAATACATAGAAATTAATTCACAGGAGACACAAAGGGTTCTATAATTCACCCCTGAATCTAGATTTGCGCCATTAGAGGTTGATTAGGGCAAAATCCTGAATTATGTTTTTGAGTATTTGTATGGGTGACCTTTGTAAGCAAAAACCAAGTCGATATCTCATCGGGCCTAAGAGATATTGACAAATCCGTGAAAATACATTTTACCCCTTTTTACTCCTTTGGGATTGAATTTTTAAAAATCCCTTTTTAGTGGGTGCTTACGTCATGAGAGGAATACACTCCCCGAATTTCATGTTTCTATGTTCAGGGGTTTGGGCTGGGCGTTAATGAGTTAGTGAGTCAGGACATTTGTCTTTATATTATATATATAGATTAACGAATCTCTGAAAACACATTTTACCCCCTTTTCACCCCCTTAGGGGTCGAATTTCTAAAATCCCTTTTTAGTGGGTGCCTACGTCATGAGAGGAATATACTCCCCGAATTTCATGTTTCTAGGTTCAGGTGTTTTGGCTGGGCGTTGATGAGTGAGTGAGTGAGTGAGTGAGTCAGTGAGTTAGTCAGGACATTTGTTTTTATATATATAAATTAGTAACAAATCTCTGAAAACACATTTTACCCCTTTCACCCCCTTAGGGGACGAATTTCTAAAAATCTCTTCTTAGTAGGTGCTTACGTTATGAGAGGAATACACTCCCCGAATTTCATGTTTCTATGTTCAGGGGTTTGGGCTGGGCGTTAATGAGTTAGTCAGTCAGTCAGGACATTTGTTTTTATATATATAGATAGATTAACGAATCTTCTTAGTGGGTGCTTACGTCATGAGAGGAATACACTCCCCGAACTTCATGTTTCTAGGTTCAGGGGTTTGGGCTGGACGTTGATGAGTGAGTGAGTGAGTGAGTGAGTGAGTCAGTCAGAACATTTGTTTTTATATATATAGATTTATCTAAATTATAATTTTAAACAATAAGCAAAACCCGTTTGTAATTACCCCAGCTACGATTCGGCATTGCTCCGCGTGCGGCGGGTAACTCCGAATGGCAAATAAATATTAATATTAATTATCGTAATTTAAAGCCAAATAACTGGAGTATCATTTAAAATGCAGACTTCTATAATTGATAAATAATCGTGGGCTTTATTAAACTTTTCCATTAGATGTTTGCGATTCTTCCACTCTCCCTTACGGCTCTTAAAATTATTTTTGTTAATAAATTTATTGAGGAATACAGAAGCAAATGTTATTTTTTTAAAAATAATTGTTTGGCTGAGTATAACAACCAAAAAAATACTATTAATTAATTAATTTACAGGAGATACGAAGGGTTCTATAATTCACCCCTAAATCTAGATTTATCCCTTTAGAGGTTGATTAGGGAAAAATCCTGAAATATGTTTTAAAGCATTTGTATGGGTGACCTTCGTAAGCAAAAACCAAGTCCATATCTCATCGGGCCTAAGAGATATTGACAAATCCGTGAAAATAAATTTTAACCCTTTTCACACCCTTAAGGGTCGACTTTCTAAAAATCCCTTCTTAGTGGGTGCTTACGTCATGAAAGGAATATACTCCCCAAATTTCATGTTTCTAGGTTCAGGGGTTTGGGCTGGGCGTTGATGAGTCAGTGAGTGAGTGAGTCAGGACATTTGTCTTTATATATATAGATATCAATTCACAGACGTTTCGGTCTGATACGAGACCATCTTCAGTGTAATTTTACAAAAGTCAAACTTAGAATATGACACGTAGATACTGAATATAGTCAAAGTTAATAATGTTAAAGTCAACGTTAATAATGTTAAGTCAACGATAATAATGTTAGCAAAACAAACACTGAGAAACTAATGAGCCAAGAGAACAAGTAACCGTATATATAAAACAGCTCGACATGGGAAGAAAAGACAGAAGAAAGTGGGAGGAGTTAATAGAGTGGGAGCAGATTGACCGTTTGACTTCTGTATTGTAAAATTACACTCAAATATGTATATCGCGCGTCGCGCACTACGTCAACGCGCTGGTCTGCCGCGCCACGCGCTCTTATAACCCTCGACCCAATCAATACGCGCCCTAATCAATAATTGTCGTCCCTGCCGCCGTCGCTGTCGGCGACTGCGTAGTGCGTCATCGCGCACCCTTGGTTTTATTATACGCCTTTTCTCCACCCATATACTTACAGGAAAAATAATAAAAAGAAGAATTTAAAAATAATTAAAAAAAACATTATATATGTATTAATACAGAATACTTATATGTTAAGACCGTTAAGATATAAATCAATACAAAGGAAATAGCCATATACGGTCTAAGCTTGGATCTAAAGGCTATTCTACAATTGCGTAAGAGTAAGGAGTAAGAGTAAGAGTAAGAAATCGAACCAATCACAGTCGAATTTGAAGAGAATAATCGACTGTGATTGGTTCAATTTCTTACTCTTACTCTTACTCCTTACTCTTACGCAATTGTAGAATAGCCTTTAGGCAGCTCAATATTATTTTCTATATGTATAATATTAAGCTGCCTTAGATCCAAGCTTGGACCGTATATGGCTATAAATATCATATAATAAAATAAAAAAATAATATATTATTTTATTTCATATTTCAATAAAAATAACATATTTGTTAATAAGATGTAAATTCAATTTTCTTGAAAATACATATGTAGACAGTAAACGTGTGGGCGAGGGAGGAACGTAGTTCTGTATAATGGTAACGCGGAAGTTAGAAGCAAATAAGAAATTCAAAAATAAAAATACCTTACGATGTTGTTACTCCGCGCCTGCTTGACTCCGTTGGCATGCCCCAGACGGACTGACAATGAGTCGGGTCTCGCCGGTCTCGCGTCCAGTCGATGAGCGTCCTCGCCCCGTCGCGCGCTGTGTCCCGCGCCGTCGCACTGTTTTGCTGTAACAGGCATATAACAATCGTTCAATAATCCCGCGTCTGTCGCTGCCGGCGATTGCGCGTTATCGTAGAACCCTTGATTTCCATGCACGCGTTGCCATTATATAGGGCTACGCCCTTCCCCCGCCCACGTGTGCTATCTCCTTAATCGATGACTAATAAAAGTCATTGTCGGAAAAACAAGATAAATCACTAAAATGAGACCTATACCATAACAATGTCCATCCCTTGAATTATGCTCCTACCTTTCGTCCAAGTAGAATAGATGTAGTTGTGTCTCATCCAGTCCTTTACAACAAGCAGTTTAAAGCTCCCTCCAAAAATAAAAGTCACTAGACTGAGGGAGCCTCCAGCGCGCGCGGCGCTCGTCACCTCATTGTGTTTCTTGTTGTGGTCCCGAGCACAAGCAAGTTTTTAGGTTATAATAAACGTTCCAGAAAATGTTTCTTGAAACGTACTTAATCATTCTTGAAGCGTTCGCGAGACAATTCGCGAGACTCTTCAGATTCTGTGTTCAGAGTTCTATGGACGTGCATAGTCGTATTCATCGAAAAGCACGTATGTATTATCTAATTCCATAACGGCGGTATGTCAGCCGTCCGCAATTCGCCGATGGCGATTCTCGTGCTGTTCCTGCATGCAGCCGGCGCGTCGACCGCGTTGATCGTTTCACAACGACGGCGACGGCGACAAGGATGATGCCGCCCGACGGTGTTGTCGGTCGCGGCGACGCGACGTTTTCCGTCGCGCGTGGCGTCGGTCGCGGCGACGTTTTCCGTCGCGCGTGGTCCGACTCGCGGGGAATTTCGTGGCGGTCGTCGCATTATCGGCACCGCCGCTCGATGTCAATCCCGCTGACGAGCACCAAGCGCCCCTCGTTGAGTCCTGGGCGCTGGCCTAGATCGCGATCTCGCCCCGCGAGAGTCGTCGTCGAGCCACGAGTGCCCGCGGGGCGCGGGCGGAGGCGTCGTTAGCAAACGCGATATAAAGATTCCGGACGCTTCCGGATGCGAAGGTGGCCGACGTTTATTTTTGCCTGAGAGCGCGTTTGACGGTAGACGTGTTAAGAAGGAGCGCAGTGACGTCTGCGTGAAGAATGGCGCCGCCGCTACCGTTACTGCCGCCGCCGCCGGCACCTCCATTGCCTCCGGCGGTTTCCACGGCGACGGCGATCAGCTGCAGGACCTCGCGATAAAATTCGCTACCTTTGCCAGGCAGTGACAAAATATCGCGATATTAACGGACACTTTGAGATGTCCATCTTTATTGTCTGTACCAGGGAGCTTTAAAGTGGGGAGTCGGTGCGCAGAGGGACAACACATCGTCGAGGAATAAGCAGCCCGTTCGCTTTAGACGCAGAACCGCACCGCTGAGTGTTGGTCAGGTCTTGAAGTAAGCGACAAACAGGTCCTCTCGCTACGGATTCAATACGTATCCGTACTCCACTACCTTTTAGTGTTGAGCTTGGCGAACAGAATCTCCGCTGTTGACAGCGTCGAGATTGTAACAAAGCGCGAGTTTACTCCGCTAGCACTTCTCGTCCTCCGCTCTCAGGAGCGTCGAGGCAAGACAGCGCGAAGAGACCATGAACCGGGCCGCTGAGTTCCGGTCGAGTCTCTTGTCGACCTAACCTAAGAAACCATGAACCGGGCCGCTGAGTTCCGGTCGAGTTTCTGGTCGACCTAACCTAAGAGGTTATTAACCGGGCCGCTGAGTTCCGGTCGAGCCTCTAGTTGACTTAACCTAGGAAACCAGGAACCGCGCTGCTGAGCGTTGGTCATGTTCCTAGTCAACTTAAGTTCCGGGATCCGAGCTCGGTCCCGTGCCTTGGCCTCCCGTGGATCTTCCTTGCTGCGAGGCTTCCACTCAAGAGACCAGAAACCGCGTGCCACGGAACACCGATCGAGTCTCTAAGCCAACTGTGTTGCTGTATCAAGTGACTGGCCTGACAGCATGATAATCCGGTTGCTGGAGTTATCTATGAATTCCGCTTTCGAAAGGGAGACGATTCCATCGAACGGTCAGATTACTTACTCTGTTCCTTTTACTACTCCTGTAGTATCAGATCGGGTGGAGGTTTCGGATCACGAACCGAAGGATTTAGTCAAGTCTCTAGTCGAGCTAACCTGAAGTCCAAGAACCGCGCCGCTGAGCGTTGGTCGAGCCTCTAATCGAGTCTTTGATCCAACTCATGCTGCATACTGTAAGACGGCTTGCTTAACAGTTCTTTTTGCCTTTTTAGATCAATTGTTATTTCCGCAGCTGAGGCTATCCGGGGAAATAATCCCACTATGGAAACGGGATAAAATTCCGTCAGACACTAATTGTAAGTGTACTCACTCTGTAGCCGTGACTACGCCTGCAGTATCTGATTTGGTGCAGACATCCAACCAAAATTAGAAGAATTTGGAGTTCAAGATTCGAGAGCTGATTGCCTATCCATCTGACTCTAGGGCTAAGTTCTGAGATTTTTATCACGTAATCCCAGGATCTGCGGTCAAACGCGGCGACCAATTCGCTACCTTTCGGGGGTCAATGCGACAGTCGCGGTCCTAACAACCCTAATTTCAGCTTCATTTAAAGGAACATTAGAATTTAAAACGCCAATGTTTACCTCTTTTACAGAAAAAGCTGTGGATTTGTTTCCAATCGACAAGAAAATGTTTATGGTACTGCCATTTGGATTATTTTAGCAGCTTCTATTATATTCACAATAATATTGAGACCAGTGGCGGTCTCTCTTGGAGGAAAAGAGTTCATATCTATAAGACGACATCTCAATCGAAGAAAGTTTGTCTAATACAAGAGTATTCCTTCAAAGGACTAATCATTAATTCTGATAAATCTGAGGTAGTTTCTATTCAGATCCAAAATTTTTGAATTACAGGTTTTCTTATATACAAGGAATTTATATAGATCCTTCCCTCACGAGTTGCAGTGCATCCGTGAAGAATCAGACACACGTCTGGTGGGGAAATGAAGAAAATCTGGGCACATAGACCTTAGAATTAACAGCAGTAGAACACTTACTAATGCTTTCGTGAGTAATGGATCTTCTAAGGATTTTGTTTTCCATACTGATAATGCTAGCAATTGCACATGTAAGCAGGGACTCATTACAGTTCCCAAAGGTGTAATGTTGGAAACTTACATCGGTTTGGAAGATAATTATATTGCTGTCACCGAATTTCGAGTTACCTCAACAGTATGGGCTTAAGCGTTCTGGCTTTTTTCGAGTTATCTTGCCCCTTTTGTAACTCACTTTATTACTAAATTTAACGCCTTCTGCTCATGATTTCTGGATTCCTTCTCTGTTGCTGCTTATGCCATTATAGTAAACTGAAATTTATTTTACATTTGTAAATGCTTTCCTGCTTCTATTATTACAACATCATTAAGGAACGATCCATAGGAATAGCCCTAGTTTTGTTATTAATGGGAACCATATTCCAATATTCCAAACCTGCCGAGGTTTGGGGGGGAAACTTAGTGTAAAACGCTCGTTAGGCGCGTTTTGGCCTGACATAGCGTCAGTGTTAGTTTTCCTATCAGGTCATCAAAAAAAAAAAAAAAAAAAAGATCTCTATAGGCAACCTGGATTTCATTTCGGTTAGCCCTTGCCTGGAAAGCAAATGCGATTTAGGGCAGAGAAGAGAATGAAACGATTTTTGCAAACGAGTGGTTACTTTTCAGCAAGGATGTGTGTTTACTCAAGGAGTACAATTTCATTTATATAACGCTTCAACATACAGATAGGAGATCCATCTATTATAAAAATTCTACATCTGGTGAGGTTTTTTAGAATCAATCCAAACTAATCATATATGTCTTCCCCAAGACTTACAGGCTATCCATCATAGTCTATTTCTATAGTGCATAATTACTATACAGAATTACTGTCTTATTGGTATAGTACATGAGTACTATACTAGTAAGACTACCTACATATTGCTTTGAGAGATTCCTCGAGAAGGCACTTCGTTTAATAACGTATAATAAACAGATTCGAACAGTTTTGTCACAAACGATCAGTATATGATTCTTACAAAATTTTAGGAGCAAATCGATATATCAATTTTTCTTTATTATATTTAACGTGTCGTGCTTCAGCTATACGCCTAGGTGGTAGTACCGACGGGATTCGTCGAACGGCAGATTGGCCGCAAGACTCAGCTACCCTTGTGGGATTTCCTAATCGCCTCTTTTTTATCAGCGAAAATGTAACAAAAGCTGTTGTTTTGATAGCCTTTAATTTAATAATTTGAGATTTTGCTTATATCTAACGCAGCTGTTTCTTCTAATTCCTAACAGGTTTTAGAAATATAGGCTAAGGCTTTATGGGTGCTTAGGTCTCAGAGCCTACAATTTTTCTTCATATGTATCTGCGAAGATAAGTTAAGACCTAATTTGTAGTTTTAGGTTTCAGAACCTACAAGTTCTCTTTATATGCATCTACGATTTTACTTCAATTCTCAAATAATGTTATGTGTCGTCGGCCGGCTTTGAAAGACCGGCGGCAATAGCGCGACACCACACGGCTATTTTCTCCTTCGGGAGAGCTAGCCGGAGCTACGTGCTCGTTCATCGTCTAGCCGCGGACGCGGCGGGCGCGTGTCACTCCACGTGAGCGACCGAGCGCGTGAAGCGAGTGATTTAGGAGATACAAATCTTCATAGCTTTAAACAGCTACATCTATTCTACTTGGACGAAAGGTAGGAGCATAATCGTATGATCAAACGAACTCCTGTGAAGTTCGATCATGATTATGTGACTCCTTTCGTCCAAGTAGGTCTTTCCCACCCTTCACTGTTAATCTAATAGTATCAAATTATTATATTTTAGGTTGCTTTACCTATTCCAGTTAAGTCGCCACTGCTCCTACTTAACATGTCGTTAACTTGACTGGAGCAGAATTAATATATCTGAACTAAAGGAGTTGAAATAACACTAATTGGTGTTAGAATAGTAAATTTTGACACATATTGTGGTTAAAAATAACACAATGTTGTTCAAGTCAAGGTATGGATTCATATTTCATCTTTTAACAGTGTTTACCCCACAGAAAGGAGAATCTTTACTGCGCCCAACAGAAAGATTTGTATCAGCTTTAAAAACAATGAGGTGACGAGCGCCGCGCGCGCTGGAGGCTCCCTCAGTCTAGTGACTTTTATTTTTGGAGGGAGCTTTAAACTGCTTGTTGTAAAGGACTGGATGAGACACAACTACATCTATTCTACTTGGACGAAAGGAGTCACATAATCATGATCGAACTTCACAGGAGTTCGTTTGATCATACGATCTTTATATAAACCGCGACATCGTGACACTATACTTAAGGGGTCATGCTCAGTCAGAAAGCCGAAAAATATGTGATTTTTTTTGCAAAAACTGCACTTTTTTAAAAATATGTTTGTACATGTAAAAGAGTATATTGTTATAAATTAAACATAATTTTGGTAATTATTTAGAATAGCGGCTTTTCCCAATTTTGATATTTTCTTGCGATTGTCTTCATAAAAAGCTGTGTTGTGACTCCGACAACGAAGGATTTCTTTTTTCGATATACAGTTTTTTTTCTATTGACGAAAAACGAGCGATTTATTGATTGAAAAATCGAAACTTTAACTTTAAACGTCCGCCATTTTGTCCCAAATCAATATTTCGAAAAACTGTTCGATCAAGGACTAGATAATGAAATATATTAAGTAAATTTTTTCGATGTTTTAATTTTAGATGATCTAGATCCGAGCAGATGTGGTCATCGCAAAACAACTAAGAATGGCCATATCTTTTTTATTTATTAATATTTTTTATTAAAAAAATTATGTTTTGTTTATAATAATACACTCTTTCACATGTACAAACATATTTTTAAAAAAATCGTAGTTTTTACAATAAAAAATCACATATTTTTCGGCTCTCTGACTGACAATATGAGCATGACCCTTTAAGTATAGTGTCACGATGTCGCGGTTTATATAAAGATTCAAAGGATGGACATCGTTATGGTACAGATCTCCTTTTAGTGATTTATCTTGTTTTTCCGACAATGACTTTTGTTAGTCATCGATTAAGAAGATAGCACACGTGGGCGGGGGAAGGGCGTAGCCCTATATAATGGCAACGTGTACATGGAAATCAAGAGTTCTACGATAACGCGCAATCGCCGGCAGTGACAGAGACGGGATTATTGAATGATTGTTACATTATATGCCTGTTACAGCAAAACAGTGCGGCGGCGCAGGACACAGCGCGCGACGGGGCGAGAACACCCATCGATTGGACGCGAGACCGGCGAGACCCGACTCATTGTCAGTCCGTCTGGGGCAGTGCCAAAGGAGTCAAGCAGGCGCGGAGTAACAAACATCGTAAGGTATTTTTATTTTAATTTCTTATTTGCTTCTAACTTCCGCGTTACCATTATACAGAACTACGTTCCTCCCTCTCCCACACGTATACTGTCTACATATGTATTTTCAAAAAAATTGAATTTACATCCTATTAATAAATTTTTATTTTTATTGAAATATGAAATAAAATAATATATTATTTCTTTATTTTATTTTATTATATATGATATTTACAGAGGAAAAATAATAAAAAGAAGAATCTAAAAATAATTAAAAAAATTATTTTTGCATTGCATTTTTTATAAAAAGTAAAGTTTAAGGTAATAACAAAAATTTGCCCATGATATACATATATAATGTTAATACAAAGGAAATAGCCATATTCGGTCCAAGCTTGGATCTAAGGCAGCTAAATATTATACATATAGAAAATAATATTGAGCTGCCTTAGATCCAAGCTTGGACCGTATATGGCTATTTCCTTTGTATATTGATTTATATCTTAACGGTCTTAACATATAAGTATTAATACATATATAATGTTTTTTTTAATTATTTTTAAATTCTTCTTTTTATTATTTTTGTGTTAAAGGCGCGGGGCGCGGAAGACCAGCGCGTTAACGTAGTGCGCGACGCGCGATATATTCTGGAGGATTCACAAATAATTCAATAATAGCTGATAAATCGCATTGATGACTGTGCTTTTTCCAACACCCGCTGATCCGCTGATATATAGTTTAATTGGTAAATTATCAGTTGTGAAACAATGTAAAATATGCATTGCGATTTCCCTTTGTTTGTCATTTAATTTTTGAAGTATACTCATTATTTCTTCTTTTGTGGCTTTGGGAGGACTACTTATTTTTCTTCTACTGTCCTTTGAGCAATCTGCTACACCTGTTTGACCAAATATATCTATCTCTTGTTCTTTTGGGATTTTTGTTTTCATAAAAGATTCTACCTCCTCATCTTCTATTTCTTGTTGATCTCTTTGTGCTTGAGTAAGTGCATTGTCAATTTCTGCATCACATCACTGAAAAATTTCTTCTATTTTTTTCAATCAAATGAATGTTTTCTATATAAATTATTTCACAATCTTTTGTCTCTACATCATCTATTTCGTTTTTCCAAGGCAAGAACAACAAAATCTGTTCTCTGAAATGATTATATCGATCTTTTTGCAATTTGTAACGACAAAATCTAATAATTTTCTGTTCTTTCCGTTCTCTACCGATTATCGCCAAATTCAATACCAACCTTCCTTGAATGATACTTTATCGATTAAAGAAAAAACAGCCCGATATCTCAATATTTGCGGAAGTTAGAGCAACCACAGACATTTCTAAAAAAATTCAAAATTTTTTAAAAAAAGAACCCCTTTACCGATCATCGCCAAATTCAATACCAACCTTCCTTGAATGATACTTTATCGATTAAAGAAAAAACAGCCCGATATCTCAATATTTGCGGAAGTTAGAGCAACCACAGACATGAAATCTGCACATACACACACACACACACACACACATACAGACATTTTTTTTAAATGCAATCTTTCGACGTTTTAGAACATTCTGAACACATTGGCAGCGGCAACTAAAAAAAAAAATTTTTTCACGAAAACAAAGCTTCCTCTATGAGGAAGCAAAAAGTTATAAAAAAATGAAATTCTTGTTATTACTATGGTACTGTGTAAAGCCTTGTGTCCACGATGCTAGAACTGTGTCCGAGTTTCGGTTTAAGCTAATAAAACTGCTACTTTTCAGTAAGAGCTGCAAGTTGATTGGCTTAAGCCTTGTGTCCACGATGCTAGAACTGTGTCCGAGTTTCGGTTTAAGTCAATGAAACTGCTACTTTTCTGTAAAAGCTGCAAGTTGATTGGCTTAAACCCAAACTCGGACGCAGTTCTAGCATCGTGGACACAAGGCTTTAAACCGAAACTCGGACGCAGTTCTAGCATCGTGGACACAAGGCTTTACAAAGATCTATATAATGTTTGCTATTATTGTTCCATTTCAAAATGTCTACCATTGTTTTCAATACAAGACCGATATCGCTGAAAAATTGAATTTATCACCGTATAAATTTCATGTCGAATATTATTACAACTTTTTAATAAAGCATTTGTAAGCATATGTTTACATAACATTTTTTTCTTATTTGTACTTGTAAAACATACTGGCACAGTTTGGCGGAAACACCCTGTATGGTGAACTTTAAATCTTTCCCGCTTAAACACTGTAGCAGCCTCGGCATTTTGGCATTAGGATTTTTGTCTCCAAATAATCTCAGCAATCTACCATTAATGGGTGATACGGTAAGTCTGATACACCAGCTGTATATTCCATATTATAATAGTACGCACTATCGTGTTTTACTTGTTTGAAGACTGCTTCCGTCGGAAAATTTACGATAAAATAAAACATATAATTAAAAATAACCCTCTGTTATATGTATATAAGTTATTACACCTTCCTATCTTAGTAATAACGTAGATCACAAGTGTAATTTTTATTAATTTTTTCATACTTGTCTCTGAGTTAGCATTTGCATTTGTATCGAATATCTTGATGAGAGAAAGAATACAGTAGTGTGCTTTTGTATATCGCTTAATGAGAATAATAAGCATAAACATTGAGGAAAATATATATTTAATGTAATATAACTTTTTAGTATAAAAATTATAATGTAGAATGCTAGATAATTTAGTGCTAAAGCAGTCGTTTGCCATAATTGCCATATATATAGACACTTTTTTTACTAGACAAATATTCCCATTACGTTAGAAGCAAAATATTCAAAATATGAAACTTAATTCCAAGAGTCCTAATTGGGAATCGCGATATTAATCACTTCTTGAAAAACAAATTGTCAAACAATAAAATAATAAAATATTTCAAAATAAAGCTTGGTCTTGCAAAGTGGAGATTGAATGAAGGGCATTACACTAATCTTTTCTCTCAAGAGTTGCAATTATAACGAAGGGAAAGCCACGAAGCATATAGTGTTGCCTTTCCCAAAAGATTCGATTTAGGATCTTGATTAAATGATAAAAAAAATATGTAGACAATAGAAAATTTATTTTTTATAAAAATACAGAAAGCATTTTGCATATAATAGTGATGTAAAGCTTACATATTTATTTAGATTATTATGTAAATTTGTAATAACTTGAACGATAAGACAATAAATATATCATCATGGTAAACAAAATTCAAGTCAACACGATATTTATCGGAATATTATGTAGACATACTGTCCGTTTTCTGCACTGTTTCTGCAATGTTTACATTTTTTTGTTTTTATTCAGATTTATCTGTCTTTTCCTCTTTCCCTCGCACAAATATATCGAGTCATTAAATATTAATCAATGAGTTACGTTACACAAATCAAATACGATCCAAAATCGTTGTTTGCAGGTGAGCTGGATGAAGTATATTAAATAATCTTCTACTTGAGTTGTTCATGGTAAAGAACAAGGAATGCAACTTTCTTGGATCTTGAATAGGAATACTATGCAAGTGTAACATTTTTCCGTTGCATATCATAGAATCCGTACATAATGTGACAGCTGGTGGTTCGCCATACTCGCGAAAAAATGGTGTCAAAAAGAAGGAACGTCCATTGCACACTACAGGCAATAAGTAATCTAAATGAGGGTCTTTGTTCTTTATTATATTATTACAACCTTCCAGATTGCATGTCTCTGCGATAGTTTTTAAAACCATCTTATCTCGGTCAACAACATCTACAATACATATTAATATGTGAACTAACAAAGTTTCTTTGACACTCACCTAGTGGATAAATTATGATATTTACCAATGTAACATGACATAGTTTTAAGCGTCAGTAATGGTATATTGGCTGCCTTATACTTTACTTTACCAAACTCTTCGTGCAAAATTTTCCGTTCCCATATATTCATATCAGGTTTATAGATATAGATAAAAGGCATATGTTGATATATGTATAATTTATCATTAAAAATAAAATGTTTATAAACTGGTAAATTGCCAATATACCTTGTAATCACGTGTATCACGTGATGATGTCCATGTCCACATAGCTATGCATTGTTCAAATACAAAAGCAAAAATTAATATAATAAAACTTTTTTAATCAATAAAATATAGATATTATTTTAAGGATAATAATGTTAAAAACCAGCATTAAATTTATAAATAATAATGAAAAGCTACGACATAATCTGTATTAAAAATATGTACTAATCTCTGTTTAAAATTATTAGGTATATACATATATACTTAAGTAAATCGTTACATTTATATAATTTTCACATGATATTAATAAAATGCGCATCATGTAGCTTTACAATAAAAATTACCTGTAAAAATATCACAGATATCAATATTAATAGTTTGCAGTTCTTGTTGATACCGTTCCACTCCGCCCACAAGATACAATTTGTCTTTCAAAAACACAGTGATCATATGTCTTCTTTCAACTGGCATACTAAAATATTTGTATACATTTTAACAAATTGTATACATTTTATACAAATAACATTTTATTTATTCTATCTAATTGTTAGAATATTTACACTGTCTCAAAGATCCATTTCTTTGATATCAAAGAATAACGCCATACATTTTTGTTAAATATTCCTGAACCAATAGCATGATCTCCACCACAAAGATATAAATCGTATCCTTAAAAAAAGATTGCAATAATTAATATAATATAAAATAATTAATATAATATAAAATAATTAAATATATAAGACAATATTGTTTTTTAGATACGGAATAAAAGAACAAACTGCATACTTCTTGCAGTAATTTGCATTCCTTCAAGAGATCTACCAGTGCTGCAACAACGCTCGATAATATCTGGAGGGTATTCGAATGAAGTTAGCTCAAAAAAATTATTACCGTCCCAGCAATGAATATATTGTTCGCCGTTATTATGTTTACACGATATAATACCGTGTACAATTTTTGCTATTTTATTTTCTATGATATTTAAAGGAAGTGTAAAATCCTGTAACAAGAATAGTTTTTATTATTCAGAGATTTGCAATGTATTAAAAAGAAAAGATTTTATTGTTCATAGAGAATTGTAATACATTAATAGAATATATAAATAGTATGGAAAAAAAGTAAAATAAATATGTGGGAGATACATATCTTGGAGTTATCTACTTATTCGAAATATATTGGAGGTAAAGGCTTGTAGTTCTATTTATTTCTAATAGTACTTAGATATGTTACTCTGAATAATATTTTTAAAAATAATATACTCACATGATGATGATTCATCCACTTATGCGTAATTTGACACGAATCAGACTTTGTAGCTCTCATATTAATGTTTCCAAATAACTTCAGAAAATTTTCCCTTGACAACTCATAAATTACATTGAGTGGCAGGTCATCGAAGCGATCCAAGCAAAGAGCCAAAGAAAGATCTCGCAGCACATTAATGCTCAATTCTTGTGCCAGTAACCAAATGTCAATTGCATATTTTGGTGACATAAATTGCCTCTCAAATCTATCGGTTATATATTCTATTAATTTATCTGCTGCAAATAGAACGCTTAATTTCAACAGGTTCAAGAGACGATCAAGTTCTTCATAACCTTCGGTTGGCAGCAGTCGGGAGTAAAAACCATAATTTGTCAAAGATGTAAATATAATTATGTCATTGTGGATCCATTTAATGAAATCCTACAAAATTATTGATTATGTCTTTATTTCGGTTGCACAATGAGATTATTCAATCCGATAAAATCCGATTCAATTTCTATATACATTTGTTTATTAAAAACATGCATATTAAGAATTTTGATATAACAAATCCTTTACACAAAAAACAAAGAAAACTATGTATTACGCGTTCAAAAAGCAACTTTATTCTTATGAACACGGAGAAGAATTATCTGCTTACCTGTAACAAAATCGGGGAAATGTCATAGTTGATAACGTGTTCTGTCTGACCATATTCTAGATAGTTCGCGGACAAAAGCGCAGCAAAATACTGACTCTTGTCGATCAGTTTTTGCTTCTTCACTTTGAATCGCTCCTCTTTGAGAACCAATATCACTGTATCGCGCGGTGTCTGTCTTTCCATGCTGTTATTTTCTATTCTAAACCCACACGTGTTATCAATGCGATAAATATATGCATTTAAACATGCTCGCTGAAGTAAACGCAGAAACAATTGTACTACTTATCTTTATTCATACGTTTCTCGTCTATCTATATGCAATCACGTGTTTCAATCACTGATCTATTCAAATCAACTGACGCTCACGCGGTTGACGCTATATACTCTCTGCTTCTCTGGGACGTCCACTCCTCTTGGCTTGACCAGCGCACAGGACGCGCAAACGCTTGCCGTGCGGCAAGAAGCAACGCGGTAGCCAATCAATGACGGCTTTTTCCGAAAGAACTAAAAGTTTATTGGCTACCATGTAGTTTCTTGCCGCGAAACAAGCGTTTCCGTGTCGCGTGTCTGCAAGATGCCATTATACTAAAAAGCATTGAAAGTATTTGGAATTTTAATAAGCTTAAATCTTATGTAAAGTGGGAAAAAAGGAGATGGATCTCTTCCCTAGAAAAGGACATCCATCCTAGATGGGATTGAATGGATTTTCTTTATTAGTGCTTGTATAATATCATATAGTTAACCATTATTTGGCTCTATTTGCGCATTACTTATAAATCGAACATTTTAAAACACACGTACAATAATGTAAAAAAAAAACATTTTACACTTTTACGTTCTCTTCCAAGTTTGATATTTAACCCATTAACTGCTTTGGACGAGAATACTCACGCGACGATATTGCCCGTCAAACGTTTTGGAGTTAACTTGGGCCGCAAGTTTGTCAAGCAAACCTTCATTATTTGACTACAAATATGACTAAAAATCAAGATTGTTTAATTAACAGCAACTAATTTTTTATTTTATATTAATATTTGAGATAAGAGGAAAAGTAGAAGGAAATAATGTAAGAAAAAAATACTAATTTATTTGAATTGGTTTTTTGATAAATTCGAAAGCATGGAATAAAACAAGTTTACTTGACAAACTTGCGGCCCAAGTTAACTGCAAAGCGTCTGACGGGCAATATCGTTGCGCGAGTATTCTCGTCCAAAGCGTCTGACAAACAACATCGTCGCGCAAGTATTCTCGTCTAAAGCAGTTAACGGGTTAAGTCAATAAATGATTAAGAAAGGTGATTACTTTCAATACTTTGACCCGGTAAAAATTTTTTATATAAAACATACCTATATAAATATATACATATATCTATAATTATATATCAAATATGTCCATACATGTTTTTTTTCTCTTATATAATCTCTGTACTTTGTATATACAGAAAAAATAATTAAAAAACGAATCTAAAAATAATTAAAAAGATCATTTTCGCATTGCGTTTTTTATAAAAAGTAAAGTTTAAGGTAATGAGAAAAATTTGCCTATATTGCCTATATATTATAATCATATATAACAACTGTTACATATGTTTACTTTTTATAAAAAATGCAATGCGAAAATGATTTTTTTAATTGAATGCGCAATTTCGAAAAGGGCACATCTCGCATTTTTTGGCTTATAGGTTTTTTCACTAATATGTACTCTAATTACGTTTATACATATTTTTGTGCAAAAAGAACACCCGACTTGCATCAGTATACACCGCTGCAGCTGTAGGGAATTCTCGAAAATAAAATAGACAAAATATTATGATACCTTAAAAATATTTTTTCTTTTATATTTTATTGTGATTTGACTCTAAAATGCAAATTGTAAAGTTTTTTATCACTGGGTACAATAGTTTAAAATTAAATCAGTTTTTTTATTCCTGAAAAATCAATTTTCAGAGATGTGCCCTTTTCGAAATTGCACATTTAATTATTTTTAGATTTTTTGAAGTGAAACTTCTTAGGGCACGGGGGGTGATTCGAACCGGAAGCGTTACGGAAGTCGCGTTATGGAAGTCCGTCACGAAAAGTCGAACCTTATACGGGAGTGATTCGGAGCGTCGCGTTACGCGTTCGCGTTATGGAAGTCCGTCACGAAAAGTCGAACCTTATACGGGAGTGATTCGGAGCGTCGCGTTACGCGTTCGCGTTATGGAAGTCCGTCACGAAAAGTCGAACCTTCTACGGGAGTGATTCGGAGCGTAGCGTTACGCGTTCGCGTTATGGAAGTCCGTCACGAAAAATCGAACCTTATACGGGAGTGATTCGGAGCGTCGCGTTACGCGTTCGCGTTATGGAAGTCCGTCACGAAAAATCGAACCTTCTACGGGAGTGATTCGGAGCGTCGCGTTACGCGTTCGCGTTATGGAAGTCCGTCACGAAAAGTCGAACCTTCTACGGGAGTGATTCGGAGCGTCGCGTTACGCGTTCGCGTTATGGAGGTCCGTCACGAAAAGTCGAACCTTCTACGGGAGTGATTCGGAGCGTCGCGTTACGCGTTCGCGTTATGGAAGTCCGTCACGAAAAGTCAAACCTTCTACGAGAGTGATTCGATGCGTCGCGTTACGCGTTTGCGTTATGGAAGTGCGTCACGAAAAGTCGAACCTTCTACGGGAGTGATTCGGAGCGTCGCGTTACGCGTTCGCGTTATGGAAGTCCGTCACGAAAAGTCAAACCTTCTACGAGAGTGATTCGATGCGTCGCGTTACGCGTTCGCGTTATGGAAGTCCGTCACGAAAAGTCAAACCTTCTACGAGAGCGATTCGGTGCGTCGCGTTACGCGTTTGCGTTATGGAAGTCCGTCACGAAAAGTCGAAACTTATACGGGAGTGATCCGGAGCGTCGCGTTACGCGTTTGCGTTATAAAAGTCCGTCGCGAAAAGTCAAAAAAAAAAAAATACGTGTGGCCTCCACGCGCGGCAGAAGTGAAACTTCTTAGCTGTGAGGAATAGGATAGTATCTCGTTTATAGTATCTGAATTAAAGCCTGTGTAATTCAGAAATAAAATTTTAATTATAAATTAAAGCCGATGCAATTTGCAAGTAAAAATTGATTTGTGCAGAATTGAAGCGTATATAAGTCACAAGTCAAATTTTAATTATAAATTAAAGCCGATGCAATTCACAAATGAGAATTGATTTGTGAATTAAAGCTTATATAATTCACAAATCAAATTTTAATTATAAAAGTGAAGTTTCAGGTTAACAGTGTCCAACTGTTACATTTATATGTAATTATATATGGGAAAATTTTTCTCATGACATGAAACTTTACTTTTATAATTAAAATTTGATTTGTGAATTATATAGGCTTTAATTCACAAATCAATTTTCATTTGTGAATTGCATCGGCTTTAATTTATAATTAAAATTTGACTTGTGACTTATATACGCTTCAATTCTGCACAAATCAATTTTTACTTGCAAATTGCATCGGCTTTAATTTATAATTAAAATTTTATTTCTGAATTACACAGGCTTTAATTCAGATACTATAAACGAGATACTATCCTATTCCTCACAGCTAAGAAGTTTCACTTCTGCCGCGCGTGGAGGCCACACGTATTTTTTTTTTTTTAAATTATTTTTCTGTATACATACATATACGAACAAAGATTATACAAGAGAGAAAAAAACATGTATGGACATATTTGATATATATAATTATATATATATTTATATAAAAAATTTTTTACCGGGGACGTTATTTTGTTATTAAAGTTAGATATGTTTTCACTGATTGAGTCTCAGTTAAACATTAAAAACTGAGTCAGTCAAACATTAAGAAGACAGTTGAGAATTAAAACCATCATATACATATATATAATGTATGTCTGTGCGCGAGCGGAGAAGAGAGAAATCGGAATAAAGTCAGAGTAATGTACTCGAATACAAGTCTATATTTTATTTGTTCTCAATACGTGAGTAATTTATACACTATATGTGCAGTGATTTTTTTCTTCTGCGAGCAACAAAGCAAAGTCGCGATTTCGCAAGCGGCGGAACGCGGCATGGCGTGAATGAGGAAAATCGAACGGTGGTGATTGAAAGAAATTCTCGCGATCGGCGATGATTCTCGGCGTCGGATTCACTACCGCAATTTCGCGATCCGAATTCGGGAAAACAGAAGGAGGAGAACCGTTAGTTCTTCTGTTGCGAAGTCTTATTGTTGAAATCTAACTGTCACACCCTGTCACTAACAAGAGGACAATCAACCTGTAACTTTTGAATTTAGCTACATTTTTAATATATTACAGTACACCCTATTCACAAATACAAATTTTGTTCGTGAATAATGTGAATGAAAAATTCGTCAAAAATTTAACGAATTTTCCATCCACATTATTCACGAATGTTATACAAATCACGAATTACGAATTATGATTCGCGAAAACGCGCATAGTGTAGCGTCAGCTTAACTGTTCGTGATTATGACAGCTTCAAAATTAGCGCTAGACTCAGCACAGGCACCACGACATTCTTATCAATTTTCTTCTCTCTGTTTATACATAAAGAAACTTGAGCCGTTCTCGGATCTTCATCGGCAATGCCTTTTCAGCAAGCAATGTTTGGACGCGCTGGACGAGTGCTGATTTCAAACGCAATTAAGACGAGACTTATAAACAAAAGCTGCTATCTTGCTAGCGGTGCATCGAAAAAGGAGGATGATTATTATAGGACTTTTTTAATAAAAATAAAATAAAAAAGCTTATGTTATAAATAATGTAATTTCTTTTCTTATGTTAAAAAATTAACGTAACCAGTAGTTTAAGTTTGCAGTTAATGCAGGACAGAAGAGTGGGAAACATTAAAATATATAGAACGCAGCGAATTAAAGAAAGCATATAGTCTGGCGTTTTTTTTTAAAACAATTTGGAACCTACTTGTGGCTGATTTTATGAAAAAAGGCAAAAATGCATGTAACAATTTGTTTAAACCATCGTAGAATTTTCAAAAATTGTCGCAGAATAACGAACCAAATCGCATTAAAAAGCTGAAAATTTCAGCTTTTCAACGATTCTTTGATCATTTCTGTACGATGATTCGTTCAAAAGATATAACCTTTTTTGTGCGCGCGTGCGACGCTTCAATTTATTTGACGTCTGTCAGCGCTTACCGCGCAGCGTATATCTTGCAAAATTTATTACGTGAAAAGTATTGCATGTACGAAAAAAACTTATAGAACATTTTTTGTAGATATTTGTCTGTTCTACAACTTTGATCTCTACAAAAATTTCGAAATTTATCGTATTTGTGGAGAAAAACGAATTTGTTTATAAATTGTTAATAAAAAACACACTTAGGGATAGCGGAAAATGGCGGAATTTGGATATGTTGTTCAGTATATTTTTCTGAACACAATGACGTAATAAAACCTTTTGTTGCAATTTTTTCTAGGTCTAATCGTATTTTGACTGGACTATATCCTAAATATCATAATACTGTCATAACGTGGGCGCAACAACTCACTGTGCAAAGACCATTCTCTTACACTGACAGCAGTATCTTATTATGGCATCTATAAGACTTCTCGGTTCTTATAATCGATTAAGATTTAAAACTTCTTTAAAAAAATAAAAAACTTACAACTGAAATATATCTATCCGTTTTTAACTATATTTTTTGTCAAAAAATCGCCAGAAATATGCAATATGATTATAATATATAATTAGATTTATTTATTTAACAATCAAAATTCTGTATGAACAATCCCTACATCCATGTTCAATTTACAATTGTTTTTTTATTAACAAGAAAATACTAATACAACATTAACACTATCACTATACGTGTATTAGATCAGATGTGATCAACGTATATATAAAAAATTTTTTATTTATTATTTTATTATTTGTAAATTTGTATTACAGTTTTTTATTTAATATACACTGTCAGTACAGAAAATACCTATATAATATATGACAAAAACTATATATTTTCAGTACCTTTTATTTCTTTCAGTCTTTAAATTCATGTCCGCTATAATGGTCCCACAATTTTCAACGATGTACTTCACAAAAATGTTAATAAAAACAGAAAAACTAAACTACATTTTGTTAAAAAAGCAAGAATAGACAAAATAACACGCATGCGACGGTTATAATAATCTGTAAAAATATTTGTTTATGCTTATATCGCAAAGATTGAGCTTATAAATGGCGAAATTAACTTTTTGGTTATCCAAACAAAAAATCTGTATAGGTATAAATGGCACTATTATAAGATTTACACATGGGACAGTTTCCTTGTTAATCAAATGTGGCGTATCGGAAAAAACATATATATAACGTCCATTAAAAGGGGATATACCTAGTTTTGTGAGCGCACAACGCTATAATTATTAATTATATAACCTATAAGTAATCCGACCCTAGCAACTGAATTCGAATATGAAATCCGCCGAAAAACTTGACGATTGCATTGGACGACGATCATCCGATATAAACCGACACCGGAACCCAGAGCGTCCGACTCCAGGTTTACCGAAAGCGCTGATGCGAAGGTCAGCGCAGAGCGCTGACGACGAGAAGTCAACACTAACTCGGGAGCCCTCGAGTTAGCAACAGAACGTCGTTCCGACATTATAAATACTGCCGAATCGGAAGATCGGGCGGGCAGTCTGTCATCAGAATTCGTAACAAACGTGCGGTCACCTTTAGTAATTATTAAACTTAGAATAATCTCGGGAATTGTATGAAGAAATCAAGACCGTTATCAATTGTCAAGTATTTTAATTAAAAATATTTGAGAGGAAATATCTAAGTAACATTTATTCGAACACTCCGTGGTGTGCACCACCTCCAACCCGGAATTCCCGAATCCTGTGCCGGCCCTGAGCACCAACTCCCGGTTACGGCACAACACTAGTCATAAATGTCAAAAGAGCAGATTGACGTTTTAGAGGCAACATCTACAGCTGAAGACCTTCTAGATAGGCCTGGAATAAATGGACTCTGTGTAAGTTAAAAAATAAATGTTTCAATTACGTATTCAATTAGCTTTTGAAACTTTAAACGCGTTTTTTTCGAAAAAGTCGGTGACCAAGATATCTCAAAAACTACTGCATCAATCTTTCTAAAATTTTTTGTGCTTCTTTTAAATATAAAAATCTAGTATTTGATCAAAGAATTTTTTTTTCCGATGTATACTTTTGATTTGGTGAACGAAAAATGTCCGTTTTTTTTCGCAAAAATCAAAACTAACTTTAAACACCTGCCATTTTGTTTTAACTTAATGTTTCGGAAATTCCTTTGATCAGTTACAGGATAAACTAATATACTAACAAAATTTTTTTGGTTTTTTGATTTTCGATAACCTGGTTCCGAATGGCAGTGGTCACCGCAAAAGTACTTTTTAAAAAGGTCTTCCCGGACATTGGCTATAACTTCTTAGTAAATAAATATTTTTACACGGAAAAATTATTGAATGTTCTTCAAATGTTACTTTTTTAAATACCAAACTTCTGTACAAATATATGCTTGATTTTTCAAAAAAATTTTTTTAAAATTTGCTTTATTTTGGCCTCCTGACTAGGTATAACCCCTTAACTTGTTGGGTGGTCAAAACTATTTTTAAAATTATCTTTCTTACACCACATAGGTACTTTTACTATAATCCAAAATTTTCTATTTGTGGCTGCGCCATCAGTATAATTACACATTGAAACTTGGCACCAATATTTTTTAATAATGAAATAGCCTGTAATAAATAAGCATAATAAAAATATTGCAATTCCATACAACTTTTGTTGGATTAAACACAGAGCATTCTTTAATTACAAACTGTGCAATTATTTCTCCTGATACTGATCCTCTAGAGGCAAGTACACCGATCGGTTGAAAGTAAGAATCAGCTATTGGATAAAACATTAATTATTACCAATCCATGATTAGCTTTTTCATTAAAATCTGATGGTTGTGGTCCATCAATGCCAAAATCAATTAATCCAGTATATTTAAGTTTTCTTGTGAATTAACACAAATGCTCTCTCTCTGAGGTGTACCTCATCAAGCAATATTACACCATGTTTCTGTTTATCTTTCTTTTTTAAATACTAATTTAAACATTTCAAAAATATTTTTATTAAAACCACACGGAGTATCTATTAATTAGAGAAAGGTACCTAAAAATATTTATTTCTGGAGTATAATATGCATATGCATACCAATATGACGCATGATTCAATTTGTTTCAATTGTTGCATTTATAAAAAGCAAATATTTCTTGTTAATTATTGCGATCATTGCCAAAAATAAATATTACTTTGTATTATAGTGATTACACGACATTAAATGAGCATCCATTTACACGAGTACAAAATATAAAAAAATGTACTTACACTATGACTCGCCGATAAAAATACTTGTACCGTTACGTATCTCCATGTAACTTGTAATAATGCTGTTGCACATCCACATTAATTAGTGATACTCTTTTGCGCGCACCTTTAGCTCCTTTGATCCGATAAATTTCCGTTTGCGATAATCGCCCTTCAGTCACGCGTTCGCATCTTTAAGAATCGCAGTACTCTTACCTCTCTCTTTAACCTTCAGACGGCGATAGCTACGTCTTTTGACAAATGATTCCGCGATTTATTGTTGTCTTTAGTAGGACTTGGGGATTTCGATTTTTTTGTGTTTCTCTCTATATAATTTCACCTATTTGATTTAATCCATACGAGGGATAATTTCTCGGTCCGAATTAAACGTTAATTATTTATTGCAACGTACAGTGTCCAATTGGACGAAATCGATTTTTATTTTTTACACGGTAGTCGTTACTCGGATCTTTGTTTTTAATTTGTATTTTGCAAAATAATATACTACGCGACAGCGCGATTAATCGCAATATTTTTCCTCGTGTTGGGCACCAAACCGCTGACAGAGAGTATAGGCATTAACAATTATTTCCGACTGATCAACTACGTCCACAGATATTATCGCACATCATGTGTTATTTTTGTGAGGTCTGGCAGTTATGGTAAGTAATTAAATTCTGGCAATACCGGGAATAGTTTTCCGCTATCATTTCTCACACTGTACTTCCAGCCAGTTGGCGAGAAGAAAGTTTCCGCAAACTTTCGAACAAATATTGAATCATGATTTCACGTGCAAATTATTTCAATTCTATACAATATTAATGACTGAGACATTTCTTCGCCAGTAAATCAAAAAATAAAATACATTTGAGCGACCTAACTGGCCATAATTTCTCCTTTATTATAACTAACAACGTTTCGGCCAACATCTGGCCCTTTTCAAGTGAGGGAATATAACAATTGTTGCCAGCACTTAACGCATATACATCCTATGTCACTTAATATAGTTCCCAAAATACATCATGCTTCATAAAGATATTTTTATATAACTATATTAAGCGACATAGGATGTATATGCGTTGAATGCTGGTAACAATTGTTATATTCCCTCACTTGAAAAGGGCCAGATGTTGGCCGAAACGTTGTGAGTTATAATAAAGGAGAAATTATGGCCAGTTAGGTCGCTCAAATGTATTTTATTCTATACAATATTATTTACGTTAAAAAAATATTTTTTTTTCTTTTTTATGTAGTTGTTACTGGATTTAAATTGAATAAAATGTAATTAAACACAAAAAATCAAGTCACTTTCGTCTAACTTTCATCCTTGAAGAAATTAAATGCTGTGATCTCAATTATGATTTAGGCCTGTATTCATAGTCGGATCTTATTCCAAGACCGTTTAAGTAATGTCTTAAGATGCTAATATGGCTCTGCATGACCTGACATCTTAAGATTGTACTTAAGACGGTTTTAAATGTAAGATATAACTATACTTAATATGAATTAGTCATATCTTACATTAAAGACCGGCTTTAGAGAATATTTAACTTTCACAACAATTGAAATGTAATATCATCTTCGATGCGAATATCGCAGATTTAAACACGACGACATTGGTGCATATGTGGTCGCGCGAATTCTCACGACATCGTGTCATGACTGTGACCATAACTTTCTCGGACCTGACGAGTGAGTACAACGAGTACCGGAATGTCACGTGGCCGTTGTTTGTCGTTCTCCTCGACACCGAGGAGACTATGGGCGAGTTCGCCGAGACCACGAGGAGCATAAAGCCCATCTCCTTTCCTATTTGGCTCGTCATGTTCCTTCAGCGTCCTGGGAATCCTCTCGAGGAATACTGCAGACATCCTACTGATAACGTATTCAACGTGGACTTCAGCACCCAGATGCTGGTTCTGTATCTACGTTTGCACTAGAGCTCAGTAAAGTGATGAATTTTACGGTGAAGATTCTGGATCCGGTGGAGGAATTCGGCAGCTGGAGCCAAGAGAAAAAGGTGTGGACAGGTGCGATCGGCCAGTTGGTGTCCAATAAAGCCGATATCGGCGTCTCTGCATTCACGATGACAACTCGCAGACAAAACGTTATCGACTATACGATACCTTTGATGCGCTCGCAATACCGCCTTTATTTTAAGCAGTCTAATACCTCTTTTGTGGAGTGGTCTTTATACTTAAAGGTAATAATTATCTTTATATTAACAGTACCTATACACATTATATATATAAATAGTATTAGGTGTATTAATAGTAGATATGCATCAATTTAGATCTATATATTAATTATATAGGCTACAATTATAAAATTATGAAAGTTTAAAACTGCACAAAGACTATAATATCTTTGTATCAACTTATATAAAATTAAAAATACAATTACTTAAGATTATTTAATTTATACATGCATCTCTGGAAAAAGAAATAGTGTTAAGATAATTTATGCGGCTGTAAATTCACGGTAACAAAGTCTAGTGGAATAAATTGCTGCTTTCTTCCATCGATAAATCTTCCAGGCATTCCGATTAATATTTTCTAACATAATATTTTCGTATTATATTATTAGTCACGTTTTATGCAAATTGCAATTAAAGCATCGGTATGTGTTAATACAGGGTGTTCAGAAATTCAACAAACAAACTTCCAGAGATTGTCGGGGACACTATAAAGATTATTTTTGGCAAATAAACCTAGGGTCGGAAACGTATCGTTACATCGTTACGGCATACAGGGTGTTCAACATACAGGGTGTTTATTTGCTCGAATCTGTAATAAAAAAAAGGCTAAAACATCATCGACGCACTCGAGCGGTTATAAGAGCAGATCCCCCACCATTTACCACCCCCACCTTTATTCGCGGATACAATTTTTTTCGAACACTCTGTATGCCGTAGCGATGTAACAATACGTTACCGACCCTAGGTCCATTTGCAAAAAATGATCTTTATGGTGCCCCCGAAAATCTCTGAAAGTTTGTTGGTTGAATTTCCAAACACCCTGTATATACCATATACAATACTGAATACACCATAAGTAATGCACATGTAGCCCAATTAAATAGGGAAAATTAGAGGGAAATAACTGATAAAGTTTTAAAACTTGGCAAAGATGTTTATTCAGGCGTACTATTAAACATACTAAAAGTCCTAAACTCAATCTGTTGCGCTCGAGTCGCCATCTTGGAAAAATAACGCCCCAATTCAGTTTTTTGCTTATATCCCGCTAACCATTAACGATATCGGAATTATTTTTATATAAAGAATAAAGCTTATAAAATTCTCTACAAAAAAGTTATACATATGTTTTTCTCGTATCTATTTTTGTTATTAAATACACTTATCAACAAAATTATCGCAACACTCAATTTATATCAAAATCTCGCGTAATTTTAAATAAGCGTATATCTCCACAAAAAATTGTATTTGAAAAAATTTTTTTTAATCTTAAAGGGTAAAGTCTGTACTTTAAGAAACTTTCGTTAGATCTTGATTTTATCTTCTCCCTCCCGCCATTTCTTCAAAGGTAATGACGTGTTTTTTCTTTAAAAAATTGCATAGTTTGACGCACTTTGAAGTAAATTGAAAAAAGATTGAGATCCGTACAATTTTTTTTCGCAGAGTTACGGCGTATCAAATGAGGATGTGTAAAATAGGCCAATTTTTGCCTAAAAAGTGTAACGTAAGTTATAGGTACATGTAATCTTATGCTTTTTGGTCGCTGAATACAATGGTAGCATTTTTATCCGCCTAAACCCGTGGGAAAATGGTCAAAATTTGCTTTAAAGGAGTCGAAATATGTCACTGTTAAATTAAAAGTAAAAGTGGCCTATTTTACCCACCCTCATTTGATACGCCGTAACTCCGCGAAAAGATATCGTACGGACCTCTATTTTTTTTAATTTGCAGGTAAAAGTCCATATTTTACGATAATTATAATAAAATTTGCAAAAAAATTTATTCCACCGCGTAAAGTGCGTCAAACTATGCAATTTTTTGGAGAAGAAATACGTCATTACTTTTGAAGAGATAGCGCGAGGGGGAGAATAAAATCAAAATTTAACGAAAGTTTCTTAAAATACAGACTTTACGGAGATACGCTTATTTGAAATTACGCAAGATTTTGATATAAATTGAGTGTTGCGATAAATTTGTTGATAAGTGTATTTTAATAACAAAAATAGATACGGGAAAAATATATGTATAACTTTTTTGTAGAGCATTTTATAAGCTTTATTTTTTATATAAAAATAATTCCGATATTGCTAATGGTTAGCGAGATGTAATAGTACAAGATCCCGACCTAAATCGACCTTCACCCATCTGTTTTCCTAATAAAAGGTATTTTTTATCAAACATAATGAATAAACAAACAAATCGCGGATGGGTTGCCTAATTAAATCAGATGCAGGCTACCCTTAATTAAAAATAATTTAAATAATTTTTTTTTATTTCTACACTTATTTATATTCTCAAAAAATTCAGTACCAATCGAAAGTACAAAGCATATAAGTAGAAAGGAAAAGTTAGATTACCTATCTTTTACTGCTTCCTATTACCGGGTTGCCAGGTATAAACAGGTGAGTTGGTATTACCAATTTACACTCATCTTTATTCTTTAATTGAACTATATATTAAAATAAAGATAATTTTATTGCAAACACAGTGGTATTAGGTTGCCTCAGCAAAATCGATGCAGACTTGCGGTTGCCGCGCTTTAAAGTCCGAATATTTGAGTAAGTGAGCGGGGTGCGACAGAGAAGCGCTGAACGTACTATTCTATGCAATAGAGGAGGACGGACAGCTGTGCGTGAGGCAGTTGCCGAGTGAAAGAGAGTGCGCATGCTCTTTTCTCCGTGTGATAGAGAAAGACAACTCTATCGCTCGAAATCTTCTTTGGAGTAATTACGCATTCATATATATCAATATATATATTCTGTATTTGGAAACGTGCTCTGTTGTTTATAATTTGTATATTGGAGTAAATTTTTTGCAAAGTGAATTGTTATAGAAAAATAAAAAAGTGTTTTTTGTGCGGCTCAAAAGATTCTATAATTGATTTTGACGATAAAACATTTAAGAATTGTTTCTTAAAGTTATTGTTTTGTAAAAAAAAAAATTTCAAGTATTATGAGGTTCAGTTAACCAAAGACGCAATTGATCCTTTAGGTTATCATTCATGTTATAAAAAAATTACGGTATTAAAGAAAGGTATAATGAAGATTTAAACACTTTTATCAGAAATCATGAAGTAAGTATTAAATTCTGTCTTAAATTATGATAACTAAATTATCAAGATTTCTTTTATTGGTTATTATTCTGAATGTGTCAGATATCCAAGACTTACCAAAGTTTTGTGCAAAAACGCGTCGGTTAAGCCTAAGTTTAACGAAATCGGTGAGGAGGCCACTATTCTGCACATTTTCCGACCTCGCTTTATTTTGGCGGGATGGAGCGCACTTTTCCACCTACACAACAATTGTAGGGTGGAACTTGCTTCACATGGAAAGTTGCAATAAAGTAGTGGAAGTATGCAAATAAAGTTCACAAAGTATGGAGTTAATCACATATACGTCAATGAATACCTATTTTTGCTGAAAAAACTAGGTAGATCACATATTCTTCGATCTCCCCCGATTGATTATCGTTGTTGGAGTCACAACACAGCTTTTTATCAAAACAATCGCAAAAAAATATCAAAATTGGGAAAAGCCGCTAATCTAAATAATTACCAATTTTGATTACTGTTAAGCACAGTAAAGAAGATAAACCTATATTATTTCAAAATTATTTATTCCTAATTTTGTAACTTCAGAAGTTAATATCTCTTGAACGAAGCGTTTGCGAGCATATCTCTAGAGGAAAAATTTTCTTGTTTTGAGATCCTATATACTCATATTTTAAGTTTTGTCGTTTAACCCGGCAACACCCTGTATAATATAAAACATAGTAGGTATAATTACATTTTTTAAAAATTAATAAAACTTTTAATAAAAGTTTACGTGGCAATTATTCGATTTTAAGAATTGATACAATTCTTTTTGTGCGGACTCAAGACTTCTCTTATTTGTTGATTAAAAGCAAAAAAATATAAAGTATAAAATAAAAATATAAAGTAACTATTAGAGTGACTATTAAATTAGTTACAAGATACCAAAAAAGTGTAACTAATTGTAAGTTAAGTTAAAATTATAGATGGAGAAAAAGGAACGAAGTTAAGTTATAGTTAGCAAAAAAGAGTAACAATAACTGTAACTTCGTTACAAGTAACGAGTTATTTCCTAACCCTGATTTTATATTTTAAATTGCGACTATAAAAAATTTAAGAAGAAAGATTTTATAATGCTGTAAATTGCATTTAAAAAATTTTGTTTTTTATTAAATTTATAAATACAGCCAAATTTATACTCTTTTGTACCCTCAATTTTATGTTTCAAATTTTAACATGATAACACCGTGTAACACGATTTTTGTGTCAACTTAATGACTATATGTGAGTCGTATTTCTTGTGCCTAAAGACGACGAAAAATTATCGGATTTTTGCAAAAAAATTGCTTTTGTTACCAGAATTTCGTATTTTTAAAATTTCAATATTTTTCCAGGATTGGAGATAAATTTGACTCTGGGTGTGCTTTCGCGAAAATTAATCGGAATGCACTCGATGTGAGCGAAGAGTCGAGCCGAAGCAACTCGGCCGCAGCGAATATTTTTAGACTATGTGTGTATCGCGTTCCTGTACAGAAAGGAAAAGAGAACTGGAAGACTAATATTAATCTCTCCTTTTTCTCTCTTGCGTATTCTATATGTAAATTAGTCTGAAACGCTGTATTTTCTTCCTGTGCGTGTTTGTCATGATGATCCGCGCGAATCATCGTGACAGCGAGTCGCGTCGCGATGAGAATCCGAGAATTCGCCGTCTCCGCACACAGCATTACGGATAGCATGCGCAACTTACTACACTAAAATATTCGGCTTTGCTGTATTTACACGACTCGGCATACACTCGAGTACACGCAACTATTTGCCCTATTGTGTAAGAACAAAATTGCGAAAATAGAAGGATTTGTAAGAGTCAACGCTCCGCTAGAAGAACAAAAGGTTAATGTCGAATTTCAAACGTGTGTCGCGAGAAAATTTCTACCGTAGAAGTGTAGTTGTGTAGGAACATAAATGTACAGAGCGAGAAATTAGACCGAGTTTCACCGACCGCAACTTATTGAAATCTTAATGAATTCGTTTTTCACGAAAGAGGTGGCAGGAGCTTCGCGGTTTCTCGCCACGCCAGGAAGTTTACGGACGCGCGCAAGTGCATTTCCCACAGACATCCTCGCAAGCACTCCCACAGGAGAGACCAAGTTATTACCGCCATCAAAGCTTATGGGTGTCCCTCCTGTATGATGGATTTCGCGATTTTCGCGAGGCGCTTCTGGATTCGCGAGAGCCATTACTAGATAGATCCTCCTCCTTTGAAGGTGTTCCCTCTGGAACGTTTAACACGATTTTTATCGCGATAAGAGCAAGCAAAAATACGCATTATACTAACAGACATAAGAGAAAGAGATTCTATATGAATTTATGTATTTATACAGGGTGTACCTAAACTGGCGATAAATATTTTAATGACAAATAATTTTTAACATTTTAAGACGAAAATTCTAATACGAAAATGCCGAGGCTATAATATTTTTCAAATGAGAAAAGTTTAAAGATAACGAATGACAAGGTTATATTTTCGCGCGCTCAGGGATGGTAACATGGCCAATGATAAAGGTGCTTCCATGAATCGAATGCCTTTGATTATTGTGAAATTGTTGCAAAAAAATTCAAATTTTTATTAAAAAAGTATTTTTGTTTGTCCGTAATAAATTATTTATTCAATAATTCAATATATCCATGATGTGTCATTATGTCATTTTTATTTGGTTAATTCATACGATGGTAATAAATATCCGCGATAAAAATTGATCAAATCGATGAAATCATTTTTTGTTCCAACTTTCGATTGAATTTGTCGATAGAATTGCTAATACCAATTATTTATTCAATTCTGATACAAGTCTAGCCACTCTCTACTCTCTCTTAAAAATTGTGATAAAATCTTAGATGTTTAGAAAAGAAAGAAGTTAACATAATGAAATAAAATAGAAAAAATTAACGTAAAATAAATCAAAACGGGCGTACTTCATCAAAACCCACGAAATAATTTTTAAATAAATTTGTTAAAAATATTATTTTACGACGTACATTACTATAAGCTTTCTTTTTAATGTTAAAATCGATTTATTTACATCAATGAGAAGAAAAATTTTAAATTAAATTAAAATTAAAAAATGTATGAATTAATAAAAACAAAATACAAAACGTATGAACTAATAAAATTGAAAATACGAAACGTGTGAATTAATCGAAGCATTTGCAACTATCACGCCACAAATGATTTTAAATGCAACAACGAATTTGTTACGACGTGCACGATTGTGTATCGAATGTGACGGTGGACACTTTAGACACCTTTTATAAATAGAGGTATCATTTTCATATTATTAATTTGCAACTGATTTTGAGCGAGAAAATTATGAACGATTTATGCTAACGACTAATGCTATCGTTTTTCTTAACAGATATTTTGTTGGATTTGAGCGGTAAGCGTTTGGACCGCAAAATGATTGACTGCATGTACATATTAAGTTAATTTTATTAATTCACACGTTTTGTATTTTAAATTTTATTAATTCATACGTTTGGTATTTTATTTTTTATTACTTTATACATTTTGTAATTTTAATTTAATTTAAAATTTTTCTTTCCATTGATGTAAATAAATCGATTTTAACATTAAAAAGAAAGCTTATAGTAATGTACGTCGTAAAATATAATTTTAAAAAAATTTATTTAAAAATTATTTTGTGGGTTTTGATAAAGTACGCCCGTTTTGATTTATTTTACGTTAATTCTTTCTATTTCATTTCATTATGTTAACTTCTTTCTTTTCTAACCATCTAAGATTTTATCACAATTTTTAAGAAAGAGTAGAGAGTGGCTAGACTTGTATCAGAATTGAATAAATAATTGGTATTAGCAATTTTATCGACAAATTTAATCAAAAGTTGGAACAAAAAATGATTTCATCGATTTTATCAATTTTTATCGCGGAGATTTATTACCATCATGTGAATTAACCAAATAAATATGACATAATGACACATATCATGGATATATTGAATTATTGAATAAATAATTTATTACGGACAAACAAAAATAGTTTCTTAATAAAACTTAAATTTTTTTGCAATAATTTTACAATACTCGAAGGCATTCGATTCATGGAAGCACCTTTATCATTGGCCATGTTACCATCCCTGAGCGCGCGAAAATCTAACCTTGTTATTCGTTATTTTTAAACTTTTTTCATTTGAAAACCATTATAGCCTCGGCATTTTCGTATTAGAATTTTTGTCTTAAAATTTTACAAAATATTTGTCATTAAAATATTTATCGCCAGTTTAGGTACACCCGTATATTTATATTGAGCACAAATCATAATACAATTAATAATCTATATATATACAAAATATATATAGATATTTATCTTCCAATCAGCCTTACAACCTCCCATGTTATTGAAAATAATGTTTTAAAAAAATGTTATTGAAGGGACTCTCTAGAGAAGGACTCGCTAAACTGGCTGCCATGACATTGAAGTGGGACCGGAAGTTGAAGTAGTCTCTCTTTGGAGGGTCCCTAATTGAAATAATGTTGTCTTCTGTTTTCTGTAAAAAGAAAAAGAATAACATTTAAAGTAAGAATAATATTTTATTTCTTAATTATATTTAATATTATAAATATGTTAATTTAACAGAAACTTTGCTTTCATATGGCGTCTATGTGTTACAATTTTTTACTAATTTTTTACATATTAGAGGAAAGTTCCCGATTATGAGATACCACATCTATTTTGTGTGATTGCCGGAAGTCTATGGGCAGAATTGAAAAATATAGTAGGTCATTTTGAAGGGAATTTAATAAGCTTTAAGATGCAGAAATGTAAAATTTAATTTAAATATTAATTTTTCTGAAAATTAGAAAAATGTAAGAAATGAGCTTTCGGCAAAATCGAAAAAGTGTGCTCCTAATATGAGAAACCCTGGGAAATTGCTAATAAAGTGCAAAATATGCAATGCATTATATTGCAATCAAAAAACTTTATTTAAAGTTTCTGAAAGACAAATGTAATGGAGAAGCATATTTGCAACAACCGTAAACCTACTTATACCTAATATTGTACCTAATCTTCCCCCTCCACCATTCCCCCTCAAATCAAGGTTAGCACACACTTATAATTTTGTATAAACCTTTCCTTAATATAGTATTTTCTCTTATTTTATTACTGTACAATAACTTTTATACTCCAGCAATCTAGGAGTACCCTGAGTATCTCATGTTATGAGCCCCTCGCCTTGCGTTTCGCGATCACCAAATCTAATCTCTACAATGGAGCAACTCAACATATCCCGTATTTTCCTATTAATACGACCTTATCGCTATCCTCTATTGCTGCATGCAGAACTCATTGCCAAATATTTATTAATTATATAATAAACAAGGTTTAAAGACTCATATCCATGGCACTTGACATCCAATTTCACAATTTGTTTCTCTGCAACGACCACACGCACGATCAAACAATGAATTTTCCACTAAATAGGTTTTACCTCAAGGACAATAAGTTCATGGTGGAACCAACAGATAGGGCCTATTAGTTTAGCAGAAACTTCGCTATCGCATATTGGGAGCCTATCCCATAATAGGGGAATTTCCTCTACTTGTTATTTATTTATATATTTGTCTTTTGTTAAATTAACATTAAAATTAGAGTGGATAAATTGGGACATGTAAAATGTGTTAAATTCAACACAAAATTGTTTGCTGCGTATGAAAGCATACAGCTTACCTTTTAATTTATTGACTGACTGGTTCCATTATTATTAATAATGTCTAACGCAAACAAAAATGCGGATTTGGAGAGCCTGGTAACCTTGGTGGCTTTGGTGGATTTTGAGAACCTGGTAACCTTGGTGGCTTTGGTGGATTTGGAGAACCTGGTAACCTTGGTGGCTTTGGTGGGTCTGATGGTTTTGGTGTAGGTTTTGGAGGGTCTGCTCCAACTGTTGCTCCCTTGATTTTCTTACCCCAACCGCTCCCAAATGGATGTGGCTCGTCACGAGGAAATGGTTCGTATACCATTTTCTAATATACCTGTAAATTTATAAGTTATGACATAAATGCTTTTTTATTATATATATATAGAACTGTGTGAAAACAAAGAAAGAGAGAAAGAGAGAAAGAGAGAAACGCGTTTATTTTTATTTTAGAGTACGCTTTCTGAAGTTTTTGTTTTAAATGCAGTGAACATGGATATCTCATTGGTTAATGTATGCAATAAAATATCTTTACAGCTCAACGATTAGTAATGAACAAGAACGGACAGGTATACGCGAACAATATTTAACAATAATTTAACCCTTAATGTCTGCAATAGAAATTGCGTTTCGCATACCTCTACTGGTATTTTTGACGGAGCTGAAAATCACGGGTGCGACCAAAACCATTCACGCGATTATGGAGAAAATTTAAAAGAGCACAATGTCCGTCCGTCGAAATTGAAATTTTGTTTCGTTATTACGAAAAATAAAACCGCACTAGATTGATATTTAACATTAGATTTAAGAACAGCAATGTTTAGCTTATATTTCGTAATTTTACAAGTTTCTGAGTCGTATGTAGAAAAAATATATTGTAGATATAATATTTATAAAAGAGTTATTATTTAAAGTAACAATTTTATTAATATCTCGCCCGCGAATTAATTAATTCATGTGTAGCGTCAAAGAGACACGAGACTTCTCGCTGAATTCACGCGTGAGTTCTCTTTTCCCGGGAAATGACACGCCTTGATGAGCCACCGCTTTGAATCGCCTTGCGCACACACGGAAGGAGAGTATAGCCGTGGCGAAGAATACGCCGGCAATCATCATCACCGTGACTTATCCAGTATAGAACGCGTTAACGAGCATTACACGTGGAGTGACACCGACCATTCTGGAACGCCGCGTTTTTCATTGGTTTGCGAGAGGAGCGTTCCCGGGGCGAGAATATGTTTCAGGTATTCATAAAGGCGGCTCGTTAATTACACCCGACGTCTTAAAGTAATTAACTCCAATGGGCCCCCGGATCTGCCCGGGTCGCGACGTTTTCCATGGTCGGTTAATGTAATTCCAGTTCGTCCTCTGATTCTCCCTGCCCCTTGCGCAATTACGAGAGAGCTCTCCTCCTGCCTCGGAATTCTGTAACTCCTTAACGACAGTTTCGGTATCGTTGCGCAGGTATTATGTATGGTAAAAAAGCTGCGCAACGATCCGACAACTGTCGCTAAGGAGTTACAGAATCACGGGGCTGGCGATTTTCTCATGGATTCAATACGATATTCCTGTTAGCCGAACCCGAACGAGCGGATTGGTTCGAATATAATAGGGATAAGTAGGAGAAATTTCGCCACTGGGATAAATGTGGCATATTTGAACAAATGTTGGAGTACTTTTTAATGATAAATTGAGGCTAAATTGCGAAGGACAGGAAGCATTTAATAAATAGGAACCTATATACGATTCCTATAGTAAAACAATGTTAAATAAAAATTTAAAATGAAAAATCCTTTTTAACATTAAAGTAGTTTATAAGTTTCTTGGAGAGAGCTCTCGATATTGAGTAAGAAAACTTTTCTACATGTCCCTGCATTTTTTTCAAGTAGTTAAACCTAAATTTAATCAGCCACGAATTACGGTATTATTAATTGCACTTGTGGTATTTTATGTAAATCGATGCGGGATGCTTAAATATTCTAACACTTGCTTAGATGAGCAATGATATGTGTTACGGAGTTGCGCGTGTAGTGATTTTGACCGAGTTAGAGGGTGAAGTGCGCGGAATATTTCGGGGTGAAGAAGGATCCGGTCGCGACCCGTTTTTCCACTCGTAACTCTCCGGTTACAGTGTTCTCTCCCCGTGTAACACCGTCCATTTGCGGCAACGCGCGATGACACGGCAAATGGCACTTTTTTGCAACGGTCTCCGGGTCGCGCTTTGCTGAAGAGTGCAAACGGTGGGTGACTCAGAAAAGATTTGTGCCTTCGCGCGGTAACGCGCATACCCGGTGAAATATTCATGCGGATAGGCGCGAAGGTTCAACACTTGACCGCCGACGAGGGAAAAATAGCAAAGGCGAAGTCCGGATTGCGTGTCTCTGTGTGCTGTACAATGAACGAAAATATACTCGGTGTCCCACGGCGGCCAGCGCGTCCTCCAAAAGGATGAAACCGCGGAGAGATATGCGGTGCGTTGGAAATTCCAGCGTGAAGAAACGGACCGCGTGATGGAGAATGATAAAATGTTTGCGGAATGTTCTGCAGTTTCCATGACATCGCGGAATTGGGAATGTATTTAATAAATTCAAATTTAATTGACCCCGCGCTTGGGTGATTTAAGGGGTTATAGCAGTAAAAAATTTCTCAAAAATCGATTTTTCAAAAATAATATTTTCGGAAAGTATATAATATTATAAATATTCCCTCAAAGTTTCGATCGGATCAAAATTCGCGGAGTTATAAGCTTTTATGTATAACCAATTAACGTCGAATTAGCTGCATATATCGCTGCCTGCGTATTTAATGAAGGTACAGGAGCACTATTATCAATTATGTACCCTAGACAACATGCATGTCTCAAATCGGGACATATGACGTCAAAAAGACGTCATCTTATGATGTAACGTGTCTAAGACGTTTTAATGATGTCTTTAAGACGTTTTATGTCCCAATTTGAGACATAATGTTTACTGGGACTCCATGGGAGTATCGGCCGAAACGGCCACGAATTTGCGAAGAAAGAAGACGAGAAACGCGTAAACATCGCCGACAAGAGAGCGCAAGAGAGCACCCGGGAGGGAAGAATGCTTCGTAGGCAAAAACGGATTGATGTTTTGGAGGCAGCATTTACATCTGAAGGCCTTCTGTATGGACCTGGAATAGATGACTCTGTGTAAGTTAAAAAATAAATGTTTTAATTACGTGTAATCAGCTTTTGAAACTTTAAACGCGTTTTTCTCGAAACTACGTTTTCAAAGTCGGTGAGCAAGATATCTCAAAAACTACTGCATAAATCTTTCTGCAATTTTTTGTGCTTTTCTAAGATATAAATATCTAGTAATTAATCGAAGGATTTTTTTTTTCAATGTATACTTTAGATTTGATAAACAAAAAATGTCCGTTTTTTTTGCAAAAATCGAGATTTTAACTTTAAACACCCGCCATTTTGTTTTAACTGAATGTTTCGGAAATTCCTTCGTTTAATCACAAGATAAACTAATATACTAACGAAATCTTTTTGGTTTTTTGATTACAGATAACCTGGTTCCGAACGGCAGTGCTCACCGCAAAAGTACTTTTGAAAAAGTGCTTCCCGGACATCGGCTGCAACTTTTCTTTAAATAAATATTTTTATACGAAAAAAATACTGAATGTTCTTCAAATGGTACTTTATTAAATACCAAACTTCTGTAAAAATATATGCTTATAAATTTTCAGAAAAAATTCTCAAAAATTCGCTCTTTTTCGGCCTCTTTTACAGCTATAACCCCTTAAAAAAATAGTTAATATGACGACAGTTGAATAATTCTTAAAATAAAATTGTTTCAAATTTAACAGAAAATTATTTCTCGTCTTACAATTTTTAATTTAAAATTAAATTTATTTTTTATTAATATTATTTGTATTATTAATGTTACGAAAATTATGTTATTTCGTTATTAAATAATCTTTTATCGTTCGCGTAAAACTTCCAGCCATGAGAAATTTGCGCAAAATGCAGTAGTACATATTTTCGCAAACATACGGTATTAAATCTCCTGTCTTGAAAAATTCGCCACGTTTGCGTTATTTAGCGCTCGTGCATCTGCGTTCTCAGACACTACGAGAGCCGAGGTAAGACAACAGTAAATAAGAGAACATTCTTCACTCGAACATTTCACGGAGGAAGGATTCCGCTTCGGGAAAGGCTAACGAGTAGAGTGCGACACTTAGGAGAACATAAATTTCGACTAACTTAATGAAAAAATCTTGATATGAAAACGAACCTATCACAATTAAGGATGTATCGGAGGTACAATCCCTGCTAAAAGTTACTTTTAATAAAAAATTACAAAAATAAAGACTTTTTTTCTTTGCATGTATGTCAAACAACTGAAAATCTTTTATATGTTAGAAAGGATTACCGTTAACATATTGAGTGTTTTTTTGTTATTTAAATAATTAGTATTGTTTAAATAATAAAAAGAATTCTTTTAGCAAAAAGTTTTGAAACTTAAAATACAATATCAATGATGTATGTTTTACAAATAAAAAAAATTTTTAAAAATATCTTACTCTTTATTTATATTTACAGGAAAAATGTCGATTCTCCATAAGGGATAATGTTAATTTTATCATCTTTAAACGTAAATAACTCTTATAATCGTTTAGTAAATTACTTTAAAATTTTACAGAGTATTTTTAATTTAATTTAGGAACATCTCTCACAGCCATTTCTGAATATATTTGAAATACCTCCAATACATCTTTAAAATCGTTATCTCAGCAACCGTTTAGTGGATTTATTTTAACTCTTTTTCCAGCACATCAGAAAGACTAAAAGAACAATCTCACAAATTTTTATCGATTTTGTACTATTTTGAAGATAGGTCCGATACATCCTTAAACGCATGCTAGGATCATAAAGATGGATACACACAGCGCTACTAACAGCATTAATTAATTAATTAATTATTTTATAAAATGAATTTTACAATATATCATTATTATTTTAATGACTTCATAATAAATGTTATAATGTGTTTAAATATGTATATTTATACATCTATACAGGGTGTCCCATTTAAAAAAACGTACTTCGATAATTCTTCAACAAAGCATTTTCAGCAAAAACGTTTCTGACAAAAGTTGTATGGTTTTGAGGGGGACATAAGATGGTGACAATGATTTGACCTTGGATGGTCGTTTGAAGCTCACATAGCGATAGAGTGAATTTTCTATTTTTATTTATAAATTATAAAAATAGAAAATTTACTCTATTACCATGCAAAAATAGAAAACGTCAAATTATGTCCAGTTTCTTATTGTTTACGTATAGGTCGTACTTTTACGAAGAAAACAAGCTATTGAGGAAGAAAATCTATGGATAAATACCGGAGTTATGAGCAATTGAGTGAAGGTACAAAAAATCAAAAACCAAAAAAACCAATCCATAAAAAAATTTTTCTATGTGATTTCCGAGTTTAGCGGGCCAAAATACATAGGAAAAAAATAGTGGCATTAAATGTACAAAAAAATTTTTTTATTTTGTAAACTAGTGTAATTCTTTTGTTTTAAGAAAATCTAATAAAATCTAATTAAATAATCTATCTAATAAAATCTATTTAATTTTTACATTTATTTAAATAAAAATTTATTTTGCATTTACATTTCTTTATATACCTGTCTACTTTATAAGAACAATGACAGTGACTTTTTCTTCGCCAGTAAATAATCAACAAAAAGAATTAAGCGACCCAACTGGCCATTGAAAATCCTCATAACGTTTCGACCATTGCACATTGATTCTTCTCAAGTGAAAGTATGACCAATGTTCAACAAGTATTCTAAACGCATGAAACTCCTACGTCGCCTGACATTGTGCCCTAACTAAAACTACGTCATGGGTCACAAAGATATTTTGTGTGTCGAATTAACAAATAAAATAAACGTATAATTTGTCACACTTTCACTTGAAAAGGACCAAAGTTTATGGTCAAAACGTCGTGAAAATTTTTAATAAATTTTGGCCAGTTGGGTTGCTTAATTCTCTTTGCTACTTTATAAGTTTATTATTTTCTTATTATTCAATTAAGACTTTTAACTATCAGCGTGCCTGCGCACGTTTAAAAATTAACACAAATTTTACTATAATAAGAATTACGCTTGTATCGAAAATGTATCACTTTTTCTTTCCTTCCCTCACCACCTCTCTTAATCGCAATGTATATGTCGCAGGCTTATTGCAAAATTAGTCCTTTTGCAAAAAGTCTAACCTCTTTGCAAAAGGCCAGCATTTTGCGAAGCACTGATTGTTTCCCAATAAGACTGAACGCACTTTAGGCTTTTTGGCACACATGGGCTGGTGCCGCGTTACTCGGCGCACTCGCTAAAACCGCCCTAGAAGTATCTTGGGCTTGGGACTCATTAATCCGTCCAACCTGCCACTTCTCGCAGTTCGTTGGCGGTTCTTGCAATTTTTTGTCGGTTCGCGTGTAACCAAGTTGTTGACGTTGGACCTTTTACTGTCAAGCTTTTATTTATTTAAAAAAATAATTAAATTTTTTCCTTCGCGCGAAATTGGATAGATTAATTAATACTGAAATGTGAATAGTCGCGTTGTTTTATATTTGTATTATATTCCATAACTCGCATTTATTTTCCTATTTTTTACTCACTAAGTACTACATTAAGCATACTATATTATACAAAGCATATAATATTATCCTGTTAAAGCAGTCTCTCAGTTAAAAATATTGATAGACGTTGTGCTCGATAAGCTGCTTTATTGATAGGAAGATTATGATGGTAATATTAATTATGCGGGCAATATTTCACAAAAAATCCACTGCTTTGCGTTGACAAATAAATTAACGCGCATCATGACATGGTGGCTTTATTACCTTAAAATTATTTTCCCCGCGTACAATTAAAATTAGTAGCTTATGACCGTTTAAATTGAAAGTGAACAAGTTAAAATATAAAAATGTGTATGTTAATCATATATTAAAATAGAATTTCCAATTTAGCTTTTTCTCAGGATTATTCTTCTTCGCGCAAATAAGTTTGAAAATAATATATTAAAAAAAGAACAATTGTAAAATTTGACAAATTATTATTAGTGAGTATGCATTTACAATTTAATTAGAAAAACATATCTATATAAAAGCTTTGAAAATTCAGTATACGTCAAATTAATTTATTAGTATTGTATTACTACATAATATTATACGTACTTTTAATTACATATCCTAAATAGAAAGCCGTCCAATAGCGTCTAATATATCCATATTTTCATTTTGCCAATAATACATTTTCATGTCAAGAGTTTCGAACAAAAGTTCATGCAAATTCAAGTTATTTTCGAACTATCACCCTTGGGGACACAGCGAGCGGACAATTCCGCTTGTTTTCCAAACAATGTACGTCAAAAGTGTTAGGGAGCCAGTTTTTGGGTTTTCAACACGTGGGTGAAAATATAATAAAGGCAAAGCTTTGTATTAGCTGAATTAAATGGTGAAGGGAAAATGGAAAACGTGCCGAAACAGATAATCTATTCATTGGCTTGGGAACTTCTCTCGCACGCGGCGTATTCCCCGGACATGTCCCCTTCAGATTACCACTTATTCCGGGCGATGCAGCATCACTTGGCTGATACACGCACTTTAGAACAGAAGAATAAATCCGAAAAAAAACATTGATGACTTTTTCGCTTCGAAACCATTGAGCTTTTATTATTTGGGTATTTGCAAATTGCCGGAAATATGACAGAAGGTCATCGATAACAACGGGGAATATTTCGATGACTAAGCTCTTTTTGTTCGTTTTTCAAAATAAAGTTTGAATTTTACCAAGAAAAACTAAGAACTTTCTACTACACACCTAACATTTGATATTAATAACAAATAATATATTCTAAAATTTTCTTTACAAAATAACCAATTAACTAATTAATGCTGTTAATAGCACTCTGTGTCCTCCTTCTTTATTATCGTCGACCGGTTTGACGTTACGTTCGTTCGTTTGTTTGCGCAAGTTTTTCCCCAATGCTCATCGCGAGGTCCTTACATTAACGTCCCCTTCGCGAACGTCAGGCAAAAACGAACACGACTGGGCTTTATCCCGTGGTTCTATAATTTGCCGTCAATTTTACGATCCGAGATTTTCGCGCAACAATGAAACGCGAGCTAGAACCTGCGATTATAAATAGTCACGAAACGTATGTATTTGCAAATATTCAAAACAAAATATGACAATCATTAGTAATACGATATAACAATCACTAGTAATACGATTACAATATGTCAATTATACAATACGATAGTACACATACCTTCTGACGCAGTGACGAACAGCTTCACGACGAGCTCCGCTTTGCGTGGAAACAAAATTGTAACTGCTGAAAAGCTGAAGTCCACAATAAAGCGTTGCCTTGCACACATAGAAAAATGTAGGCGTCAGACTGCAAATAAACGGCCAATAATGTAGAGAATCTTCAAAAACTAAGATTGTAAAACTCTCGGTTATGATTGTTCGGTTTGTTTCTATCGCACTTCTTATATACCCAGGGTCTCAGCTCCTTATGCCCCTCTCTTTTCTATTCACCCAACCGTAGTTCTTCACAACTTACCCTCTCTTCGCCGTTTAGATTTTTCAAAATCAAATATCTAATACCGAACGGCATGTTGACCTTAACATGTTATGTCCGAAAGAATGTGATTTGTGGAAATACAGAATACTGTGAAATACAGAAGCATTAGAGAATTCTATTGTTAACACGCTTACTGCCACGTGTATCATTTACGATACATCCGAAATCTAAGTATGCAGGCCAAGTAGATCCATAAATAATATATCGAGTAATTAGATCAACAAATAAAAAGAAAATAGAAAAACATAAATACTGCAAGAATCTAATCTATCTATCTATCTCAAATAGAATGTCTGTATGTATGTGTGTTAATCTTTATACACTTTTAAACTTTTCGACCAATCTGGACCAACTTTTGCACAGTTACTCTTTACATCCTTGCGTATAGGCTACTACGGAACTTCGATATTTTACTTACCGATCAGCGACTTCATCCCTTGGTTTTCCAGGGCGTTTTTTTGGAAATTTCGAGATTGCTCGCTCGCGATGATGTACAAAGAATCTCAATATTTCACTTACCGATTACCGATTGTATTTCTTGGTTTTCCCGGGCGTTTTTTAAGTGAAATATTGAGGTTCTGTGTACATCGCGAGCGAGCAATTTCGAAATTCCCGAAAAAACGCCCGGGAAAACTAAGGGATGAAGTCGCTGATCGGTAAGTAAAATATCGAAAAAGCGGAAACGACTCAATAGCGTGAAACTTGGGTAGAAGAAGACCGGTTACGACATGTTCAATTAAGGAAAACATTTATGCTGTTCGATTTGAAATTAGAAGCATTTTATAGTTATGATCCAAATTACGAATATCAATTTCATCCGAGAGTAATAATTGGGAAAATGGATGCAATATGTGATCATTGTCAAGCAAAAAAGTTTAAAATCAAAGCACCTGGTGTGTTGTTCAAACGGAAAAGTTAAATTACCACCTTTAAAGCGGACACACTCCTTATGTTTGTCCATAATATTGATATTAAAACACAAATAAAGTCGTTTGAAGAAAAACGACGCCCGGGCGAAGCCCGAATAACCAGCTAGTATCTAATAAAGTATAGCAACTGATCAGAAAACAGCCTTAGCCTGAGAGTGTAATTTTTTTATTCCGCCCGGCAGTGAAAGTGTTAGAACTATTTGTGTTATAACTATTTGTTATACCGTCTAGCAATATTATCTCAATATTATATCAAACTATTTTAAATAATAATGCTATTTTACGTATTTGAATTAGGAAGTTCGGGGGGGGGGGGGGGGGGGAGGAGAATTTCTCCAACATAGAATATCTCTAATTTTCTTATGAAACCACGGAGTGTGACATCGGATATTATAACATCAAGATGAAAGAACTTCTTGAATTAAAGCAAAATTTCTTTTATTGTATCTATTAATAAATTTTTTTAAATTTAGGACTGCAAAACGGCCTGGAGCAAAATTTCTCTAGAGAATCTGGAGCAAAATCGCCTCTGTCGTCGATGGGTTCGCAGAAAACCACGCCTCGATGCAGGCCAAGAAGCGCGACGCAACGCTATTTGTTCTTTGCTGAGAAAAGCGGCCACACATCAGTATATGCTAGAGACCCTCTAATAAGAGTCTGGCCAGAACTGTTGGATGGTCGCCATTTATGAGTGAAATCACACGAGAGAGAGCTCGCTGTCTCACTCGGGAGAGATCGCTGTCTCACTCGGTTGCGAAGCACCGTCTCACTCGCTCACATACCGAAGCACTCATAAATGGCGGACCAATCAAAAAGCGGGACCAGGTGGCCAGATTATTAGAGGGTCTCTAGTATATGCGAGCCTCCTTCCCGGCGCGCGGCGCCGCGCCCGCGCCGCCCGGTGGCACGTTTGCCGCCTGCCCCCGCGGCGCAATAAATAAAGCTGACCGATAGCGATAATATAACGGGAGGCATTTCGGGGTGCCTTATCGCGCCCCCGGTATATAAACCGGCTCGTACATTTTTGTCCCAAGACAAATTGGCGAACGAGTACACGCGCCTTAAGTGTTACTAAATCTCTCGCTCCGTGTATTTATTCGGCGGGGGAGGGACGTCGGTGGGCCCACTCTTCTTCTCTTCCCTCCACGTCTACGAGAATACCATGGCTTTCACGAGCGAAGGGATGCGAGGTAAAGCAGGCAAATTCTCTCTTTCGCGTTACTTCGTATTACTGATATATATTCACGACTTTTGAAAATTTTTCGCGGGCAATATTTCACACTTTTCTTCATCTTTGTCGAGACTACGGCGACTTTTTGCATTTTTACTTTTTGCTTTATTACTGGATAGGGATTGCACTAGCGGAATTGCGTTTTGTGGAATATGTCGCGATTGGTCGAGGCGGATTCGAAGGGCGAAATAATCAGAGCGTAAAGGAACCACGTCAAATGTCAGGAGTAATTTTCGGCGGACGCCATTAGCGCGCAAAAGGCGCGTCTCCAAGGGAACGCTCTTTGTGGCTTGCCGCGCTATAGGTATGTTTTCTCTCTAGCCTCCTTCCGTATTTTTTCTTTTCTTGCCTTGTTTTCCTCTTTTTACTTAGGATTCATAACTATATTCGCCATGGGTACGTTCGAGAAACATCTTGCGAAATAAAGACGAGATCCGGCCTTGATCTGTCATCTGTGTACAAAGCTGGGCGATCAAAGTAATTTGTGGCTGTAAAAAGAAGGAACTTTCTCTTTTCTCTCTGCCAAAGTAAACGAAAAGACGCGCCGTAGCGTAACGCAGTTTTGTTCACGACACTATGCGAATCATGCTTGGTGGAAAAAAGTTAAACTTCAAAATCAAATAATATAACACACGTCATAAAGTTATATATGTATATTTTATCTATAAAATTATATTACTATCTATACAATTATATTACAGTTATTTTTAGTTGAAGTTGTTTACAAGTTATCCGATATATTACTATAAATTTGTACGTTATATGCAGTAGACAAAATCGTTCGATACGTTTCCGCTTAGGTTTCGCTTCTGCCTCCAAAAATTTCGGGCTTTCAACGAAGAGTTACCGCCGGTCGCATTGTTCGTTTACTCAGTTCCGCGACGCTCTCGTGACGTTTGTGAACGAAATAGGCAAAGCCGTGAGCGCAAACAGATTTGCCCAGATAACGAAAGCAACATGGGAATAGCTGAAACCGATATTACACAGAATTTCCGCCAACTGATCCCGCGAGAAATAGAGACATTCACGAATATCTTGTAAGTAATCCTGGATAGGATTAAGTTAAGATAGTGAAGCGACTCAACTTAAAGACGTTTTATTTCTTAAATTACAAAATGACTCGATAACAATTTACGTATCGTATATTTGTAATGATCAATGTAACGAGCTTTAGATAATGGAGCGCGATGATAAGAAATTGGTTTAAAAAAATACAAATAATTTTTTTCTAGATAAAGTAAAATATTATCCTTTATTTTTTACGTTATCAAAAAATAGCATGCGACTGATCAATTTAACATTATATTAAAACGTAGATTGCCATGGTGGTTATCCGTGAGCGATACCTGACTTTTTAGTGCTGGCGTTATTGAAATTTTTAAAACGCTTGTAAGAAATAATATAAATTTTAAATAATATAAATAGTTAAATAACGTAAAGTAAAAAATGCACAATTTTACACACTAGCCATAAGGATATAATTTTATTTAATCATATATTACACATTATTTTATCATATGCTTATAATAATAAAAATTCTATTGTATACTCTACTAATTCTACTGCAGGTATACATGATAAGACATATGAAACGCGGTGAGCGTATATTATGTTAAGTATAGATTGAAAAAGAGAGATATTGTCTGAAACAGTCGTTTTTGTTGATGAAAGATCGATTGTCGAATTCAATTTCACAAAGGAGTTTAACTTTAAAGCAAGGACGTGAAAAATAGATTCGAGACCACTCGCAAGTCGTTACAAGAAAGATTGTTAAGATGTTTAAATTAAGGTTGTTACTTATAATAATATTTGCACATTCCAAATTTTAAAAACACGTGAAGAGGAGAATTTTTTTTTCTTTCTCTTCCTATTTAAGAAAGCATTTAAAAAAACACATAAATAAAAATTATTTTTCTTTCTTTCTTTATATCTAAGAAGCAGATGTTCTCTTTCTTTTTTTTCTTTTATGTTTGCGTTCTTTCTATCTTTTATAATAAAAACATTTATTTGTTGAGATAGAAGATTAGAGAAAAGAAAGTGGTTAGAAACACGAATTATATCTATAAATCAACAAAAGAAGGACTCTTTGAAAGACAGATAAACAAAAGATCGGAGCATTTTGGCATTCAGGTATGTACATACAAAGAAGAAATAAAAGGAAAGAAAAACTTTCTCCGGTCAGCACTAAAATGATCACTCCAAGTACGAATTAAATTTCTTAAACAATGGCCATTGAATCTACAGTAGCCCTAGCAGTCCTGCCTGCAGAAACAACTGTAGAATCGATAGTTTATCTGCCGATACTAGCCGAGAATGGTGAAAAATCGGCCGTGCCCCTGCACCGAGAAGAGTCAAAGGAAATTTGTTTGGCAAACACGCCGCGGTCAATCAAGCACCACTCAACGGCCGTAATGAAATAACACGCGATCGACAAGGGGGCGGGAGCAATTTCGAATGATTCGCCGACGCGTTATACGTTTGCACGATTTAGTTAATTGGCTTGGCCGCTCGATAACTTTTAACAATCGATATCGATTTAATATTAAAATCACTGTAAAAACTTATTGCGAAAAATATTACCCCAGCCAGGGTTCGAACCTGGAATAAGTTTTTACAGTGATTTTAATATTAAATCGATATCGATTTAATTAAAGGGAAGGGAGAGGGAATTTCTCCATCTTAATTTAAGTTGCTTAAATTTAAGCGTTTAGATAGAAGGACCGGAATCTCGGTCTAAAGTGTCCTGACGATTGTGACCGTCAGGAGTGATTGCCAGCTTCGTCGATTAAAAAATTTAATTTGATAATTAATATAATTAATATGATTTTATTAATATAATTAATATAATTAATACTAATAATATAATTAATATAAAATAAACAACCTTCAAAACTCCAACTTATAGTATAACGCTTAACTTTAAACTTATTTCTTGCAAGCTTAAAGAGTACAAACTACATTTTATTAAGAAATTGTTGCAATATGGAGACTATAATGACTTCTGTACGTCAATTTGCTCTTTATGCTTTTGTCACGTTGTTTTCTGTTTTCTTCACGTATCTTTTCCGAGCAAAGTACGTCCGTACGTGTGCAACGTCCATAGCGCTTAGTATGATGTTAGCGGACGACTGACACTTTTTTCTTTAAAAATTAGGTGTGAAATTGATTGTATGTTGTTTGTAGATTATTGTAGTGTATTTATTTTTGTTTGTTAGTCCATTTAATTTTTAATTAAATGTTTAAAGTGTCAGTCGTCGGCTAACATCATATGATACATCCAAAACAGATTATACAATAAAAGAGCTCTTGTAGTTAATTGTATTTTGTTTTTTTTTTTTTATAGTAAAGTTAAGAAGTTTTGTAGTCCCTTCAAAAATTGTTTATAACACTAGTTTACAGCCAAAATGTACATTCAATGTCACTATTTTTTTCCTATGTATTTTGGCCCGCTAAACTCGAAAATCACTTAAAAAAATTTTTTTATAGATTGGTTTTATGATTTTTTGTACCTTTACTCAATTGCTCATAACTCCGGTATTTTTCCATAGATTTTCTTCCTCAATAGCTTGTTTTTTTCGTAAAAGTACGACCTATACGTAAACAATAAGAAACTGGACATAATTTGACGTTTTCTATTTTTGCATGGTAATAGAGTAAATTTTCTATTTTTATAATTTATAAATAAAAATGGTAATAGAGTGAATTTTCTATTTTTATAATTTTTAAATAAAAATAGAAAATTCACTCTATCGCCATGCAAAAATAGAAAACGTCAAATTATGTCCAGTTTCTTATTGTTTACGTATAGGTCGTACTTTTACGAAGAAAACAAGCTATTGAGAAAGAAAATCTATGGGTAAATACCGGAGTTATGAGCAATTGAGTGAAGGTACAAAAAATCAAATAACCAAAAAAACCAATCCATAAAAAAATTTTTCTATGTGATTTCCGAGTTTAGCGGGCCAAAATACATAGGAAAAAAATAGTGGCATTGAATGTACAGAAAAATTTTTTTATTTTGTAAACTAGTGTAATTAATAAATACATTTTTGGAACTATATGTAAAGATCTCCGGAGCGCTAACGTCGTTTCTAGATCTCTGATTGTTGGGTAGCTACATATAGTTCCACAAATAGTATTTATTAATTATAAACAATTTGAAGAGACTACAAAACTTTGAAAAGACTAAACTTCTTAACTTCACTACAAAACTATAAAAATAAAGTATATTTTGTTGAAGAGTTTTGTATAGTGAAATCAAGAAGTTAAGAAAATATATTTTGTTTGTTGTGGTTAAGAAGTTTTGTAGTCTCTTCAAATTGTTTATAATTAATAAATATATCTGTGGAACTATGTAGCTACCCGAAAAATCTAGAAACGACGCTGGCGCTCCGGAGATCTTTCATGTTAGAGTCGTTGGAGAGTTGACTGCAATGCCTGGTTTCTACAGATTGATTACCGGGTAGCTACATAGTTCCACAAATGTATTTATTAATTACAAACAATTTGAAGAGACTACAAAACTTCTTAACTTCACTATAAAACTCTACAAACAAAATACAATTAACTACAAAAGAGCTTTTTTATTTTATAATATGTTTGATGTCATATATGTTAGCCGACGACTGACACTTTAAACATTTAATTAAAAATTAATTATGGATTAACAAACAAAAATGGATGAGCTACAAAAACCTACAAACGAAATACAATCGATTTCAGACCTATTTTTTTTTTTATTTCATAATACATGGCTAGTTTCATGGTCCATAATTAAATAATTATTAAAAATTAATTATAAACTAACAAACAAAAATAAATGCATTACAATAATCTACAAACGAAATACAATCGATTTTACACCTAATTTTTTTAAAAAAGTGTTGGTTAACATCATACGAATCCCATATGGCTGACTCATCTGTTGTTCGTTCCGAATTACACAAGAAGCGCATAGACCGCATAAACGCATCAGACGCATCAACTGCCTCAAGTCGAAATAGAAGCAGTCAATGCGCTGGGAGGAGTGCTAAGAATTCAGGACGTTATAGAAAGACAACTCTATCGCTCAAAATCTTCGTTGGAGTAATTACGCATTCATATATATCAATATATATATTCTGTATTTGGAAACCTGCTCTGTTGTTTATAACCTGTATTCGAGTAAATTTTATGCAAAGTGAATTGTTATACAAAAATGAAAAAGTGTTTTTTGTGCGGCTCAAAAAATTCTATAATTGATTTTGACGATGAAACATTTAAGAATTGTTTCTTAAAGTTATTGTTTTGTAAAAAAAAAAATTTCAAGTATTATGAAGTTCAGTTAACCAAAGACGCAGTTGATCCTTTAGGTTATCATTTATGTTATAAAAAAATTACGGTATTAAAAAAAAGTATAATGAAGATTTCAACAATTTTATCAGAAATCATGAAGTAAGTATTAAATTCTGTCTTAAATTATGATAACTAAATTATCAAGATTTTTTTTATTGGTTATTATTCTGAATGTGTCAGATATCCAAGACTTACCAAAGTTTTGTGCAAAAACGCGTCGAGTAAGCCTAAGATCAACGAAATCGGTGAAGAGGCCACTATTCTGCACATTTACCGACCTCGCTTTATTTTGGCGGGATGGCACGCACTTTTCCACCTACACAACAATTGTAGGGTGGAACTTGCTTCACATGGAAAGTTGCAATAAAGTAGTGAAAGTATGCAAATAAAGTTCACAAAGTATGGAGTTAATCACATATACGTCAATGAATACCTGTTTTTGCTGAAAAAACTAGGTAGATCACATATTCTTCGACCTCCCCCGATTGATTATCGTTGTTGGAGTCACAACACAGCTTTTTATCAAAACAATCGCAAAAAAAATATCAAAATTGGGAAAAGCCGCTAATCTAAATAATTACCAATTTTGATTACTGTTAAGCACAGTAAAGAAGATAAACCTATATTATTTCAAAATTATTCATTCCTAATTTTGTAATTTCAGAAGTTTATCTCTTGAACGAAGCGTTTGCGAGCATACCTCTAGAGGAAAAATTTTCTTGTTTTGAGATCCTATATACTCATATTTTAAGTTTGGTCGTTTAACCCGGCAACACCCTGTATAATATAAAACATAGTAGGTATAATTACATTTTTTAAAAATTAATAAAACTTTTAATAAAAGTTTACGTGGCAATTATTCGATTTTAAGAATTGATACAATTCTTTTTGTGCGGACTCAAGACTTCTCTTATTTGTTGATTAAAAGCAAAAAAATATAAAGTATAAAATAAAAATATAAAGTAACTATTAGAGTGACTATTAAATTAGTTACAAGATACCAAAAAAATGTAACTAATTGTAAGTTAAGTTAAAATTATAGATGGAGAAAAAGGAACAAAGTTAAGTTATAGTTAGCAAAAAGAGTAACTATAACTGTAACTTCGTTACAAGTAACGAGTTATTTCCTAACCCTGATTTTATATTTTAAATTGCGACTATAAAAAATTTAAAAAGAAAGATTTTATAATGCTGTAAATTGCATTTAAAAAATTTTGTTTTTTATTAAATTTATAAATACAGCCAAATTTGTACTCTTTTGTACCCTCAATTTTATGTTTAAAAATTTTAACATGATAACACCGTGTAACACGATTTTTGTGTCAACTTAATGACTATATGTGAGTCGTATTTCTTGTGCCTAAAGACGACGAAAAATTATCGGATTTTTGCAAAAAGATTGCTTTTGTTACCAGAATTTCGTATTTTTAAAATTTCAATATTTTTCCAGGATTGGAGATAAATTTGACTCTGGGTGTGCTTTCGCGAAAATTAATCGGAATGCACTCGATGTGAGCGAAAAGTCGAGCCGAAGCAACTCGGCCGCAGCGAATATTTTTAGAGTATGTGTGTATCGCGTTCCTGTACAGAAAGGAAAAGAGAACTGGAAGACTAATATTAATCTCTCCTTTTTCTCTCTTGCGTATTCTATATGTAAATTATTCTGAAACGCTGTATTTTCTTTCTGTGCGTGTTTGTCATGATGATCCGCGCGAATCATCGTGACAGCGAGTCGCGTCGCGATGAGAATCTGAGAATTCGCCGTCTCCGCACACAGCATTACGGATAGCATGCGCAACTTACTACACTAAAATATTTGGCTTTGCTGTATTTACACGACTCGGCATACACTCGAGTACACGCAACTATTTAACGGGCACATCGCGGTAGCATGAAAAAAAAAGGAAAGAGATAGTAGAATATCGACGCCTGCAAACACGATTTTTTCGGCGCGACCGCGCCAGTATCCTCGAACATTCGAACATACGTTTTTAATGTCACCATCTAAAAATCTCACCAAGTATTTTTACACGGTACTGTCGCAATGTGCCCTCTTGATATATTCCATATTAAGGGGGGATCCTGATGTAGACGACTGAAAATAAAGGGATTTTCGGGAATTTTTTTAAAAGAAACTATTTAATAAATTGCTTTGATAAGTTTTGAGCTATTTTATTTGAAGATTTAAGTACGTAAAAAAATTTTTTTTACTTTAAAAAAAAAAATAATATAATATGTTTATAGGGCGTAAGGAAAAGCGTCGGTTTTAAACGGCGGGCATTCTAGCTCCTTGTTTACTCGTCGGAAACAAAAAAACAAAAAGATTTCTTAGTGTTTATAAACATAGTTTGTCGGTGAACCTAAAAAAATGCAAAAAAGTTGAAGATTGACAAAATGGCGGCACTCTAAACAAAAAAATGCAATTTTCACTCACAAATGTGAACTTTATTAATTCAATAAAAATTGTTTAAATTAATTATTTTATTAATTTTAGAGGTTCACCGACTAGTAAATTTAATAAACTATGTGTACGTACAGAGCCAATTTGATTGGTCAAATAGTTTCTGAGTTATCGTGCCCGCCAATTTCAAAAACGTGGTTTCGAGAAAAACGCGTTTAAAGTTTTCGCCGCTCGTATACCCGCACGTATACCCGCGCGCAAGAAATGGCTGTGAGGCCTTTAAAACTTCGAATTTTTTATTGTAACCTTGGGAATATATTCCACGAATAGTGTACTATTGATTACAATAAAAAAAAAAATTCGATTTTTTAGACCGTCTACATGAGGATCCCCCCTTAATGGTACGCAATGGTCGTGTTTTATACTTGTTTGAAGACTGCTTCCGTCAGAAAATTTACGATAAAATAAAACATATAAATAAAACAGAAAATAATGGTATAGTTCGCCAATAATTGATTTACGAGAAAAAATATATTAATTCCGACAACGATTGGCTAGCTAAAGGATGTTAATTATTAAAATTTAGAATTTATTGCGAAAAATTTTGTCCCAACCAGGATTTGAACCAGGGTTATCTAATGTTGGAGCTAAATAATATGTGTATATTTGTTATTGCGATAAATATTGCCACATGCCTCAGTGGTCGAATTGGGACGACGCCTGCACAGAGAGCGGGAGGTTCCAGGTTCAAACCCTGGCTGGGGCAATATTTTTCGCAATAAATTCTAAATTTTAATAATTAACATCCTTTAGCTAGCCAATCGTTGTCAGAATTAATATATATTTTCTCGTATATAAATAAAAAGAAGCCTGTTATATAAGTTACCTTCCTATCTCATCAACGTAGATTATCGTGTAATTTGTATTAATTTTTTCCATACTTGTCTCCGAGTTAGCGTTTGCATTTGTATCGTGTATCTCGATGAGAGATAAGAAGAATACAGTATGTGCGTATATCTGGTAATGAGAATAATCAGCATAAGCATTGAGGAAAATATATTTAATGTAACTTTTTAGTATAGAAATCATAGGAGGACCCTGAACCGATTCGGCTTGACGACCAAAAGGAGATAAATACAGAGGAGAGGGGTTGTTTTGCGTATTGAATAAGTGAAACCATTGTAAAGAGAATTTAAGTGTTTATTAAAAGCATTTGAAACGTCAGATCAGAGTCTGTGATTAACTCCTGCGAACGACGATCCTCATTCAGCGGGGCAAATAATTGCCATTAACGTCTCTTATTGGACTATTATTTTGAGAGCCTGATGGTGGAAGATTTTGACCCGAAGGCTTTGATAAAGGACCTTGACCCGAAGGTTTTGATGGAGGACCTTGACCCGAAGACTTTGATGGAGGACCTTGACTCCAAGGTTTGACGCACCAAAGTTTTGATGGAGGATTTTCTTTTTCCATGATCCCAACACAGTTAGAAAGATGTGGCTTGGTAGGAAATAATTTACTCATTTTCTATTATATACCTGTAAATTTATAAGTTATGACATAAATTCTTTTTTATTATATATAAAATCTGTGTAAAAACAAAGAAAGAGAGAAAGAGAAGGACGCGTTAATTTTTATTCTAGAGCTACGCCTTCTAAAGTTTTTATTTTTAAATGCAGTATACTGATACGTGTGAACATGGATATCTTATCGGTTAATATATGCAATAAAATATCTTTATAGCTCAACGACTAATAATATAAACAAAAAACGGACAGGTATACACAAACAATAAATATTTAACAATGCATTTAACATTTAATGTCTGCCATAGAAATTGTGTTTTGCGTACCTCTACTGGTATTTTCGACGAAGCGGAAAATCACGGTTGCGACCAAAACCATTCGCGCAATTATGGAGAAAATTTAAAAGAGCACAATGTCCGTCCGTCGTTGAGCGTCGCGATTGAAATTTCGTTTTGTTACTACAAAAAATAAAACCGCACGCACGGACGATGCAGTATGCATGGATACGTAGAGCGCGAATGTATACTTATTACTTATAGGTACATACGTATATATGTATATATGTACGTAAATACAATAGAATATAAATTGATATTTAACATTAGATGCAGGAACAGCAATGTTCAGAATTATATTTCGTAATTTTACAAGTTTCTGAGTCGTACGTATAAAAAGATATATATTGTATAGATATAATATTTATAAAAAAGTTATTATTTAAAGTGGCAATTTTATTAATATCTCGCCCGCGAATTAATTAATTCATGTGTAGCGTCAGAGACACGAGACTTCTCGCTGAATTCACGCGTGAGTTCTTATTATTTGGCTCTTATTATTTGGCTCTTATTATTTGGGTATTTGCAAGTTGCCGGAAATATGGCAGAAGGTCATCGATAACAACGGGGAATATTTCGATGACTAAGCTCTTTTTGTTCGTTTTTCAAAATAAAGTTTGAATTTTACCAAAAAAAGCTAAGAACTTTCTACTACACATCTAACATTTGATATTAATAACAAATAAAATATTCTAAAATTTTTTTTACAAAATAACTAATTAACTAATTAATGCTGTTAATAGCACTCTGTGTCCTCTTTCGTTATTATCGTCGACCGGCTCGACGTTACGTTCGTTCGTTTGTTTGCGCAAGTTTTTCCCCGATGCTCATCGCGAGGTTCTTACGTTAACGTCCCCTTCGCGAACGTCAGGTAAAAATGAACACGACTAAGCTTTATCCCGTGGTTCTATAATTTGCCGTCAATTTTATGATCCGAGATTTTCGCGCAACAACAAAACGCGAGCTAGAACCTGTGATTATAAATAGTCACGAAACGTATGTACTTGCAAATATTCAAAATAGAATATGACAATCATTAGTAATGCGATATAACAATCACTAGTAATACGATTACAATATGTCATTTATACGATAGTACACATACCTTCTGAACAGCTTTACGACGAGCTCCGCTTTGCGTGGAAACAAAGTTGTAACTGCTGAAGGGCTGAAGTCCACAATAAAGCGTTGCCTTGCACATAGAAAAATGTAGGCGGCAGACTGCAAATAAACGGCCAATTATGTAGAGAATCTTCAAAAACTTAGATTTTAAAACTCTCGGTTATGATTGTTCGGTTTGTTTCTATCGCACTTCTTATATACCCAGGGTCTCAGCTCCTTATGCCCCTCTCTTTTCTATTCACCCAACCGTAGTTCTTTACAACTTACCCTCTCTTCGCCGTTTAGATTTTTCAAAATCAAATATCTAATACCGAACGGCATGTTGACCTTAACATGTTATGTCCGAAAGAATGTGATTTGTGGAAATACAGAATACTGTGAAATACAGAAGCATTAGAGAATTCTATTGTTAACATGCTTACTGCAACGTGTATCATTTACGATACATCCAAAATTAAGTATGCAGGCCAGGTAGATCATAAATGATATATTGAGTAATTAGGTCAACAAATAAAAATAAAAAGAAAATAGAAAAACATAAATACTGCAAGAATCTAATCTATCTATCTATCTAAAATAGAATAAGTTAAGATAGTGAAGCGACTCAACTTTTAAAGACGTTTTATTTCTTAAATTACAAAATAACTCGATAACAATTTACGTATCGTATATTTGTAATGATCAATGTAACGAGCTTTAGATAATGGAGCGCGATAATAAAAAATTAGTGTAAAAAAATACAAATAATCTTTTTCTAGATAAAGTAAAATATTATCAAACGAATAAGTAACACATTAACTTCGCCAGTGATTATTAACCAAATTGAGAATTTTAATCGACGTAACTGGCAATCACGATATACGCGTTTTTAAGATTTGAAATTTATTATAAGCTAATAAATTTTTCAAATCCTTTTCGTGTATTTCCAAGTACACGAATTTCCAACCTACTAAACTGCGTGCCAACCAATTTGTCAGACTTTAAAACACAGTTTCGTTAATTCGCAATAATTTCTTTCAATCAGGGGGGTAGGGAATTTTAATTCTCCAACGAAACTGTGTTTTAAAGTCTGACAAATTGGTTGGCACGCAGTTTAGTAGGTTGGAAATTCGTGTACTTGGAAATACACGAAAAGGATTTGAAAAATTTATTAGCTTATAATAAATTTCAAATCTTAAAAACGCGTATATCGTGATTGCCAGTTACGTCGATTAAAATTCTCAATTTGGTTAAAATATTATCCTTTATTTCTTACGTTATCAAAAAATAGCATATGCGACTGATCAATTTAACATTATATTAAAACGTTGATTGGTGGTTATCCGTGAGCAATGCCTGACTTTTTAGCCTGGCGTTATTGAAATTTTTGAAACGCTTGTAAGAAATGATATAAATTTTAAATAATATAAATAGTTAAATAACGTAAAGTAAAAAATGCACAATTTTACACACTAGCCATAAGGATATAATTTTATTTAATCGTATATTACACATTATTTTATCATATGCTTATAATAATAAAAATTCTACTGTATACTCTACTAATTCTACTGCAGGTATACATGATAAGACATATAAAACGCGGTGAGCGTATATTATGTTAAGTATAGATTGAAAAAGAGAGATATTGTCTGAAACAGTCGTTTTTGTTGATGAAAGATCGATTGTCGAATTCAATTTCACAAAGGAGTTTAACTTTAAAGCAAGGACGTGAAAAATAGATTCGAGACCACTCGCAAGTCGTTACAAGAAAGATTGTTAAGATGTTTAAATTAAGGTTGTTACTTATAATAATATTTGCACATTCCAAATTTTAAAAACACATGAAGAGGAGAATTTTCTTTCCTTTCTCTTCCTATTTAAGAAAACATTTAAAAAAACACATAAATAGGAATTATTTTTCTTTTTTTCTTCATATCTAAGAAGCAGATGTTTTCTTTCTTTTTTTTCTTTTATGTTTGCGTTCTTTCTATCTTTTATAACAAAAACATTTATTTGTTGAGATAAAAGAACGTGGTTAGAAACACGAATTATATCTATAAATCAACAAAAGAAGGACTTTTTGAAAGACAGATAAACAAAAGATCGGAGCATTTTGGCATTCAGGTACAAAGAAGAAATAAAAGGAAAGAAAAACTTTCTCCGGTCAGCACTAAAATGATCACTCCAAGTACGAATCAAATTTCTTAAACAATGGCCATTGAATCTACAGTAGCCCTAGCGGTCCTGCCTACAGAAACAACTGTAGAATCGATAGTTTATCTGCCGATACTAGCCGAGAGTGGTGAAAAATCTGTGCTCCTGCACCGAGAAGATTCAAAAGAAATTTGTTTGGCAAACACGCCGCGGTCAATCAAGCACCATTCAACGGCCGTAATGAAATAACACGCGATCGACAAGGGGGCGGGAGCAATTTCGAATAATTTGCCGACGCGTTATACGTTTGCACGATTTAGTTAATTGGCTTGGCCTTTCAATGACTTTTAACAACGATATTGTACAAGTGACAGATCGGCTTATGCCGGAGACTTATGCGCTTTTGTCTACTATTCTTTTCTTTAAAAGATTTATGTCAATCACCTTAACCCAGTACAAAACACAGTCTCCTGGGATAATTTTTCTATTCCAGCACCAAAAAATTAAAGGACACCGTCACCGTACGTCACCGTAAGTCTCAAGACGTCACCGTAGTTCTTTTCGAGAATCGTATACCTTCCTTTTGTTTGAAGGTTTAAATGTTCTGAGACAGCCTGAATAATAGAAAAAAAAATCTGTATAACATGTGTATAATACCAACTTATTGAAACTTGCTGGGGTATAAGAACCCCAGGTGGGATCTTTTTCACAAAAAGTGCTAAAATCACCCAACTCTGACTATTCTCGGGTTAATATTATTTTCTCATATTAATCCCCGTCTTTTGTATTTATATATATACCGTCGAGAGTGCAATGTAGGGCTGATTTCCTCCGATTTCTACACAATCACTATTTTGTGAAAACATCACTATTTTATAATTTTAATAGAAACGAGAAGGCTTGCTGTGAATTAGGTATAAGTCTACTTTCTATTTTAAGAATGGACATTCAAAAGATTTTCGAACGATCTGCCGGCACATTTGCCAAATTTACTAATTGGCTCACCTTTAACGCATCATACTGCTGATCCTAGTCAATCGGATTTGAGGTCTCCTTTCTTTTCCCCCTTCTCTCTCTCGTTTTCTGACTATTTACTTTAGACAGAAATTGGATAAATAAATAGAGAGACCAATCAAAGTTAAATATATTCCTTAACTTTATTTAACTTTTGTTGTCAAAAATATGTCTATCGTATAATTGGTCGATATTCATTTAGCGTTATTACTACTTATTCTTTGCTTGTTCTAAACGTACTTGTGAAATTCAGAAATGAACAACCGACATCGATATAGATTTGAAAAATGGTGAGGAGAAAATATTATAGCAATATCTGATAGCTTCTTTGTTAACGAATTGAGACATGCAGACCACACAGCAACGATATTCAAATGAACAGTATTACTTCGAGTTCTATTCCAGATAGCAAAGTAACGATAAAATGATGTCTATAGTAATATCTATAGTAGACGTTAAAGAGTTAGATGTCTTTATGTCGTCTCTTAACATCAATATGATATAATGCTTCCTAGAATGTTTATAATCTATCTAAACTCCTTGATTTTCTTTAATCTTTCTATATTTGCTATTGAGATTTAGTTCTAATAAACACTAATAGCTTAAGCTTTCTTTATCAAGAAAATAAGAAGTTTATGAACAAGATTGACTTTTATAATGTTTAATGAGACATTTCTTAATTTTTCTGAAAATTATATTAATTTATTTAGAAATAGTTATCTCGCGCTTCGCAAAATTTGTTGATTAATATCCATCTTGTTAAAGTTGAAAAAATTATAAACAAAACTATAATTAAAATTAATATTTTATTTGTTTGTTAATCACATATATACAGTTGAATCTATATTATCGAATTAAACTGCGAACTAACGTTTATTATATCCATAATATCAGCTTTAATTAAACTGAAACTTGTCGCAAGAATTTCGAGTTAGGGTTTTATTAAAAATTTGACATTTTGATAACGCTTCAAAGATTATTAGATAACGACGTCACATGTGTTTCATTAAACTGAGTAAGTTTAAATTGAGTTTTGAATCACGAAATACGTGAATATAAACTGCATGAAAATATGGATTGCAGAAATGCTCGAGATTCGATCGGAATTTAAACACACGTTTGCGAGATGGCTTGATAACATAGAGCGCGTTTAATGTTCTTTAAAATTATTTACATTTTAAATATAATCTTGAAACTTGAGGAAAACTAAACAAAAATTTATAGAATTTTATAGAATTCATAAATCCTCGTTTTATATATTAGATTATATATTATATTATTAATGATAGAAAGTAATAAATCTTCTATTTTATTAAATTTATATTTTATTATTGATAATAAATTTATCTCTTTTAAACAATAAAAGACTTACTTTCTTTCTGCTTATAATCAAATAAACATAAGGTATGTAATTAAAAATCGAATGTTCCAACAGGCAATTATCAAAGTCAGAGATTATCTCTTTTGAGGGTCGTACAATCAAAATGTCTTTTTATATAAAAAAGCAAGATATCGAGAAAGATATTAAGATTAGATAATTTGTGCAGTAAGATAAAAAAACTCGTTCAGTAGTTTTGTTTATATCTTAAGTTGTGTGTGCAAGTCGACACAGCCTTTTTCCAGCCTTTTTTCTTCTTGCGCTGAGACATTTCTAAGACGACACGGCACCTAGGGCGATATTCATAGTCGGATCTTATTTCAAGACCGTCTTAAGTAATGTCTGAAGACGCTAATCCGGTCATTTTATTGGCTGGATGGAGTCTTAAGACTGCCTTTGACGAGACCTAAGATGATCTTAAATATAAAATTTGACTATGAATACCGGCCCTACTGTCCTTTCACTGCCGCTCGAGGCTCGACAGTCAAGCCGTTGGTCCACAGTGTTGCTAAAATCAAAACCTATGGACAAAATAGGATAAGATACAAGTCCCACCTTTCAGTTCTCTCTTTCAATATTTTTCAAAAATATTCAAATTAATCAGTTTTAATAACAGTTTGACGAAATTCTATTGTATTACAAAGAAAAGTAGATTTAAATGTATAGTTACACTAGCTGGTTACCCGGGCTTCGCCCGGGGGTCGTTTTTCTTCAAACGACTTTCATTTGTGTTTCAATATCCATATTGTGGACATAAATAAGGAGTGTGTCGGGTGGTTGATTTAAGGTGGTAGTTTAACTTTTCCGTTTTAACAACACATTCCATGTGCTTAAGTTTTAAACTTTTTGACTTGACAATGACCACATATTGCATCCATTTTCCCAATTATTACTCTCGGAAGAAATTGATATTCGTAATTTGGATCATAACTAAATGCCTCTAATTTCAAATCAGACCGCATAAATGTTTTCCTTAATTGAACATGTCGTAACCGGTCTTTTTCTACTCGAGTTTCACGTTATTGAGTCATTTCTGCTTTTCCGATATTTCACTTACCAATCAGCGACTTCATCCCTTGGTTTTTGCCGGGCGTTTTTTCGGGAATTTCGAGATTGTTTGCTTGCATGTAACATAATTCGTTGTCTTCCGCAAATACCACATACTTACAATATTTTTTGTAAAACCTATTGCGAAAGTTTAATTTGAGATTGAAATTAAATTTAAATAAAATATAGTATTCAACAAATACTGTAATCATCCTTTGGTTTTCCCTGGCGTTTTTTCAGGAATTTCGAGATTGCTCGCTTGCGATGCTTAAAAAATGTCCTGCAAAAACCAAGGGATAAAATCGGTAATTGGTAAGTAAAATATCGAGGTTCTGTGTACATCGCGAGCGAGCAATCTCGAAATTCCCGAAAAAACGTCCTGGAAAACCAAGGAATGAAGACGCTGATCGGTAAGTGAAATATCGAGGTTCCGTAGTAACCTATGTTTTGCGCAAAGATTTAAAGAGTAACTGCGCAAGAGTTGGTTCAGATCGGTCGAATAGTTTAGGAGTGTATAAAGAACAAACAGACTTAAAAAACGCCCGGGAAAACAAAGGGATAAAATCGGTAATCGGTAAGTGAAATATCGAAGTTCTGTGCGTACATCGCGAGCGAGCAATCTCGAAATTCCCGAAAAAACGCCCGGGAAAACCAAAGAATAAAGTATCTGATCGGTAAGTGAATAATCGAGGTTCCATAGTAGCCTATGTTTTGCGCAAGGATGTAAAGAGTAACTGTGCAAAATGTTCATCCAGATCGGTCGAATAGTTTAAGAGTGTATAAAGAACATACATACAGACATTCTATTTTATATATATAGATAGATGTGTTGCGAAGTAAAGAATGACATACATATATGTATAACTCTCAAAATAATTCTTCTAATTTTTCTTTAAAAAGCTTATTGATCGTTATTAAAATCATTTTTCCTATTTAATATCCTATCTGTCTAGTTTTATTTTAAAGAATTCTTTTACTGAAAAATTTTATAATGTAATAGAATATAAATCTTTTTACAGAGGACTCATGTTTTCTGTATATTTAATCGCCTATATAATGTCATCAAAAATTTGCACCATTTTGTTCCGCGTTGTCCTTTTATAAAAAGTAACATTAGCCATTGTTTATAGCAGTGAATCGTTGATATATTGAACAGTCTTTTTGTTAAAGCACAGAATAGTTGGTATAGAAAAGTATATACATACATATATACATATATCAAGTAATTAAATATTTAATCAATGAGTTATGCAAATCAAATATGATTAAAGTTTGTCATGTGCAAATGAGCTGGATGAAGTAGATTAAAAAATCTTTTAGCTGAGTTGTTTTTGGTTAAAAACAAGGAATGGAACTTTCTTGGATCTAGAATAAGAATACTATGCAAGTGTACCATCCTTGCGCAGGGTACCTGTACATGACTTAATAATAGTACAAGTGTTTTCTTATATTTGTGAAAGAAATAATTGAGAGAGTCGAAATCTCTACTGTTCCTTGTAGACAATAAGAAACATGCATAATGTTCGTCGTGAAAATCCCATCTAGATTGGTCAACCATAACCTTCATTATATTATTATTACAACCTTCCACGTTGCATGTCTCTGCGATAGTTTTTAAAACCATTTTATCTTGGTCAACAACATCTGCAATACATATCAATGTAAACTTAAAGTTTCTTTGACACTAACCCAAATTAGTGGATAAATTAAAATATTTACCAATGTAACATGACATAGTTTTAAGCATCAGTATTGGTATATCGGCTATGTTAAAATGTATGTTTCGTAAATTACGAAAAGTCCGCGAAACGTCAGTTTTCCATACATCCTTATTAGTCCGGTCAAAGTAGACATTCAAGGTTACAATAATTCCCATAGAGCTGAAAATTTGTACGAATGTTCGGAACACCATTATAAATGAACTGTGAAAAGTCCCCATACATCCCGCGTGTGGAAAAAATTTTATTCAAGGTCAAAGGTGGCAAAAATGGGTTTTTCGTGTTTTTCAGCCGAATGGTAAGTTTTATCATAAAAATAGCTTAGACAATAATTGTAGATCGTGCAATTATCTATAATAATTGTCTCTATACTTTTTTCTGTAAGAGTCACCGTTTCCGAAATATAATCATTCAAAAAGTTGAAAAAACGGTGTTCTTCATAATATGCATAAGTACGCCGCGTACATACATCTGTATGCATATTGTGAAGAACACCGTTTTTTCAACTTTTTTAATGATTATATCTCGGAAACGGTGACTCTTACAGAAAAAAGTATAGAGACAATTATTATAGATAATTGCACGATCTACAATTATTGTCTAAGCTATTTTTATGATAAAACTTACCATTCGGCTGAAAAACACGAAAAACCCATTTTTGCCACCTTTGACCTTGAATAAAATTTTTTCCACTATGTAAAAAAGAAAACAATTACACATTTGCATTTCCTTCCAGTTTGATACTTAGGTCAGTAAATAAAATAAAAGATAATTTTAAAACTTTGACGCTGTTTTTAAAGACTTAGAGAAATATATTTTTAATTTAGTTAGTCAAACATTCTGTGATAAAAAGAGAGTATAGTGTACTCGAATTTACTGTTAACAATAATCGTGAGTCTGTATTTTAAAATTCGTTCTCAATACACAATCTTTTACACCATGCATGTTTCTTTTTTCTTCTGCGAGTAACAGACCGAAGTCGTAATTCCTCGAGCGACTGAAAGCGACGTGGTGTAAACTTAGTGATAGGCGATCTTAATTCGATTTTTAGAAAATCGATTTCTTTCCACCAAATATCGATTTTTTAAGCGATTCTATTCTGTTTGATTTATGTACGAATCGGTTCTTTCAGTAAGGAATCGATTTTCGATCCGTTAATATATGCTTATTCATCAAATTTCATTTAATGAAGAATTCACACTAGGGTCAACATTTGATACAATTAGGATATTGCCTAATAAAGTTTGTGTATTTAAGAGGACAATAAGTATAAGTGATAACAAATTTGGCTATAAGCAAAAGTTATACTGTCAAGGATCTGGAATTTTAACCAATCAAAATCCTATAGTTACTGTTTCAACTGAAGGCTGAAATCCAAAATTAAAAAATTATTGAAATGTTAACATTTATTATTTTTTAATTTTAAAGGGAATCCTAAAGTTTCAAATTTTTATCATTTTCTATGTTACTGGCCTATATCTGTCCTCTTGTATAGACATAATGATATAAACAAAGATAGACAAGATTATAGGTACTTATAGGTTATATAATTTTCTTAAGCATTAAATTTTTGTGTTAGATGTCTGAGCCTAATTCTGAGAATGGTATGCTATTTCTTCATGTTATCCGCTGTTAAGGTGGGTCTCATTTTGTAACAACAAATTGTAGAATATATGCTTATATGAAGCAAATGTTGTCATGAGTTGACGTTTCGAGTAGGTAACAATAATCTGCATTTCTGAAATTATTTTCGTTCTCGGCATAAAATTGTTCGACGTTGACACAGCATTAGTGCATATTTAACTTTTGAAAAGAATTTTTAATTCTGTAAAGCCAATAAAAAGATTAGCTTAAAAAGAAAATTGGTAATACAGACGGGTTTAGGATCCTTTTAACTTATCATTATATTCGACATTGACCTTGGTTTTTTGATTAATTATTTCAACACTTTAAATGTAAACCCCATTTCGGTTTTCTTTTATCAGTAAGATGCAATTATTTTATTCTATCTTTAAATGTAATTTTTTTGTGGTTTTTGTTATAACGTTCTGAAGAAGACCAAGTGTGGTTTGAAACGTTAACAGTCTCGTGTAACTTTTAAATTTTTTTGCAATGTTTGTTGCGAAAATTCAATTTTCGATTGCTGTTTAACGTGCGGAAAGTAGCTTAAGCGGAGTTTACAATGCGAGTCGTTGGGTCGTGGGTCATGGGAAGTTGACCAATCACAGTCGATTATTCTCCTCAAATTTGACTGTGGTTGGTAAGTTTCTTGCGACTCGCGACTTAGCGACTCGCATTGTAGACCCCGCATTATTTCTCAACGATTCAACGTATGCCTTACTTTACCGCACTAATGCGAGAAAAGCACCTTTATGACTTCCTTTACCGCACTAGTGTGTAAAAAACATTTTTTTTTTCACGGTTGATAGTTTTTGTTTTAAGATTTTCGACTGGCATAACAAACTTGAACGTAACGAAATTCACGCGAGACAAAACGTCAATTCGTTACATAGTATTCGCTGAATACTATTTTTTATTTAAATTTAATTTCAATTGATTTTTTAATCTCAAATCAAACTTTCGCGACAGGCATTACAAAAAATTTTGTATGATGGCAAGTGTGGAAAACAACAAATTACGTCGCGCGTGAAGTTGCCGCATTCGCCTCAGCTTATAGTGCATTTACATTCGTACTCGTGTGAATGCACTATAAGCCTTCGGCTCATGCGGCAACTTCACGAGCGACATTTAATTCGTTGTTTTCCACACTTGCCATACAAAATACTATTAATAAACAAGTTTGTTTTTATTTTATTTTTTTGAACATCCTTATATTTAACATCCTTTATTGTTCGAAAATTGTTCGCCTATCATTCTTATTAGATGATAGTTTCATCGGGCGAAAGATAATTCTTTTATTGTTAATTGAAACATGATTAAATATTCACTGCATATGATTTTTTTAAATTGATTTTTAGGGAATCGATTCTTTTAATCCAATTTTATTAGTATATAAATCGATTCTAGTTACTCCAATATAAGGTCGATTTAAAAAATCGATTTTTTCCCTAAAAGGTCGCGCATTACTAGTGTGAACGAGGAATCTCGCATGGCGGCGATTGAAGGAGAATTCTCGTGATCGGTGAGAATTCTCGGCGTCGGCTTCACTACCGCAATTTTGAGATCTAAATTCTGGAAAACAGAAAAACAAGCCACTTTTGTCACACATTGTCACTTGGCCTAAACAGAGAATAACCAACCTTTGACCCTTGAATTTTGATAAATTTTTAATATGTTACAGTAGTACACCCTATTCACAAATCTCAGATACAATAATATAACTCTGTCCAATGCATAATAGTTACAAGATACAGTAATTATGTTCAATGCATAATAGTTTATGAAATATTTTAATTTAAAATTATTTGTGGGCAATTGTTTTAAAATTTAGCAAAATAAAATTTTTTTTATTTATTATAATTATGCATTATAAATAATAAAAATAAAATTATAATGACTTTAAAAAGTACATCATAATTAACAAAAATTATACTACATGATAATTATAATCTTTGATGTTGAAACTTTTTCAAAAAATTTGTGATTGTGAATCATCAATATTATAATCAAAATGTGTACAACATGTTTTTGTGGACGGTATCTATCATAGAAACATTTAAAACACATTACTAATTTGCACCAAGCGCATTTTATGAATGCTACTTATTTGAATAAAATGATTTTTATGTCATTGATATGAAAGAAATGTAAACATTAATATTTCACAAATTATTACGCATTAAACAGAGTCACTATTACTTTAATGTATAATTAATGAATGGGGTGTACATTAATTAATTAACATGTTAAAAATGTAACAAAACTTAAGGCTTCTGTTTGAAATATAGCGCGTTTGCGAAGCAACCCCGCGTAGCGACAGCATAGCGACCGAGACGCGGCGAGGGGAGCTTAGCCCGATCGTACTTTGTTTTACCGGTCCGCGCTCGCGACACGATTCTTGCAGCGACGCGTTCGATGTCGCAGTCGATCAGAACACGCGGAAGCGTTAATACGTGGGATATCTTTCCCGATTCCTTTGTGCGGTTTCGATTCTCTTTATCCTTCGATAGCTCAGTAATCTCTCGTGAAAGAGTTCAAATAATCATACAATTCAGATCTCTGCTTTCTTAATAAGCGAATAGTAATACTTCTTTCTACTTCACGTTAACGTTTCTCGCGGCATTCATAGCCCGGTTTTAGTGTGTGTTGGCCTGCACGGCCTCGGTGCGATATTCGCAATCGTAATAGATTCGGGGTGCAATACTTGTGCCTATAATATTCATGGTGCAATACTTGTGCCATTAATCGAGCGAGGTGCAATCCTCGCCCTCATTATAAAGAAAGGGAGGGGGTTTTGTACTTCTTCACCGTACGAGAAAGCCCGGACATCGGCCTCTGCCCAGTCAACGCTCTGAAACGTAGCTCAACAACGCCGTTCATCGGACAAAGAAACGAGCAGAGCATCCCGTGAGATCTCATGACTTCATCGCCCTGGACGATTCTGCAGTGAACACCTGCGATAAGTACACCGTATTCAGCGGTTTCGACTCATCGAGACATCTCGTTATATATACGCGACGTGATCTTTCCTACAGTGATTTACGTCATTAGTCGCCGTGTACTTTTGGCAAGAATTCGTGACGTTTAATGATTGCCTCGCGCTTTGTGCATTGATATTGTCTCGCGGCGTTCCTCACGCTACATTCTTGTACAACGTTACTTACAATCAACATTCAGATTACCTGTCTTTCAGTGTCTTGCTTGCGTTGTGTCATTGAATTGTGCTTTTCGTGAGTTCATTGTCGTTGGATTGCTCGAGTCAATCGGTTTATATTGTGACAAGTGCGTTATGACAAGTGCGGTAATTCTATCCGCGTCAGGTTTATTTCACCTGCTCCCCGTTACTCGCGGGATCTTGTCTGCATCTCACGATTCAACTTGTGATATCTGAGTGGCAATACTCGCATTATATCCTTCATTACTTACAGATTTATAAATTCGAATTAAAGCTATTGTATTTCTGTTATACAACGAATTATATTTGAATTGAACCCTATCGGGAGGAGCTGTTGTCAATTGACTGAGATAACTAACTCCCTGATACCCGTGCACCCAAATCAGATCCTAACAGTATACTTTAGTACATTTTAAACAGCTTCTGATGGGTATTGCTGCAACTGTCCTTATTTAATGACGTCAGAAGCAAGAAAGGCCACGCTGAAAATTCTTGCGTGCACTGAAAAACCAGTATGGCTGCACAACCCATAAAATAGTAACATCTGGGGCAACCATATTTTGTGGTTGTTACACCCACAAGTATGTTTACTGTATCAAACGCATACGGTTGCCTCCACTACTTCTCCCGGAGAATTATCATATGCGTTTGATACAGTAAACATACTTGTGGGTGTAACAATCACAAAATATGGTTGCCCCAGATGTTACTATTTTATGGGTTGTGCAACCATACTGGTTTTCTCCGGGAGAAGTAGTGGAGGCAGCTATATGCGTTTGATACAGTAAACATACTTGTGGGTGTAACAACCACAAAATATGGTTGCCCCAGATGTTACTATTTTATGGGTTGTGCAACCATACTGGTTTTTCATTGTGCCATTTCCAAATAAAAAAATATTTGCACAAAATAACACTTTAAATCACTTCAGCAAACTTTAAAAATACTTCTAAAACCATTTTTTTTCCTTAACAGTTAATAAACAGCCGTAAACAGCCGTAAACAGTCATAAAATGAATGTAATACGAAGCTTAGTCATGCGCCTGTGCATAAGCCTGCATGGTTAGACTTCGTATTACATTCATTTTACGGCTGTTTATTAATTGTCAAGGGAAAGGGGTAGTCGAAGTATTTTTGAAGTGTGCTGAAGTGATTTGAAGTGTTATTTTGTGCAAATATCTTTTTACTTTAAAATAGCACGCAAGAATCCTTAGCGTGGCATTTCTCGCTTCTGACGTCATTAAATAAGGACAGTTGCAGCAGTACCCAGGGGCCTTAAGGGGTCAAGGGTTTGTTATCTCCCCTTTTGTAAGATTGAGTTTGTCGTGGGCTTGAAGATCCGGGGTTATATATTAGCAAAGTTCGCAAATATTCCTGAACCTTCTTGCGTCCCGGTAATAATATAAGTGAATGAATCAAAGGCAAAGATCAGCTGATGGGCGACCGGGCCCCTGAGGAGACTCAGCTGATTTCGAGGTCGCGCCGATAGCCGATCAGCTGCTGCAATGTCGGCGACCGGCTCCCGCTTTGTCTCGGGTGTTTACCTTACGCTCTTTTTGATTGAGGCACCTAAGACAAAGGAGAGCATCGGCTGACGTTAGATAAAGTCTCTCAAGCATCGATTTTTGGAGCTTTAACGCAAAGCCTAAGAAATATGCATGCGTACACCTCGATGAATGGGTCTATTTATCGGAATACGTCCTGCAAAAAAAGAAATATATACCTTTCCCGCTTTTGCACGTGCTCTATTCGTGGACGTCATAACGATTTCTGAGCGATCGTTACCTCGTCTTCCACACTCTGGTCTTTTTGCTTTCGCGAAAATTAATCGGAATGCATATGCGATGCGAGCGAAGAGTCGAGCCGAAGCAACTCGGCCGCAGCGAATATTTTTAGAGTATATGACGTCTTTGTACAGAAAAGAAGAGAGAAATGGAAGACTAATATTAATCTCTTCTTCTCTCTCGCGTATTCTGTATGTAAATTATTCTGGAACGTTGTATTTTCTTTCTGTGTGTTTGCCATAATGTCGCATGATTTGCGCGAATTGTCGTGACAGCGAGTCGCGTCGCGATGAGAATCCGAGTATTCGCTGTCTGCGCATACAAGCATTACGGATAGCACGCGCAACTTACCTACTACGCTAAAATATTCGATTTTTCTGTATTACACAACTCGGCATACACTTGAGTACACGCAACTATTTAATAGGCACATCGCGGTAGCATCAGAAAAAAAAAGAGAAAGAGGTAAACGGGTATCTCGGTAGAATGTCGACGTCTGCGAACACGATTTTTCCGACGAGACAGCCAGTAGCATCCTCGAACATCCAAACATACGTTTTTAAAATATCACTATCTAAAAATCTTGCCGGGCAAATCTTTCGATGGCGTTACTCGAGTTCGCAAGTATTTTTGTGCGGTACTGTCGCGATGTGCCCTCCTATTCCACATTAATGGCACGCACTGTCGCATCGTCGTGTTTTACTCGTACTTAATTGTTTGAAAACTAAGAAAATTTACAATAAAATAAAACATATAATTAACAATAAGCCTGTACTAAGTTATTACACCTTCCTATATCTTATTTAGGGTATATTATATAAATGTAATTTTTATTAATTTCTTCCATACCTACTTGTCCCTGAGTTAGCGTTTATATTTAGTATCTCAATGAAAAAGAAAAATACATTAAAGCCATATTAGCAACTTAAGAATAAGGTCCGACTATGAATACAGACCTGTTTTTGTATATTTAAAAATAACAATAGTAAACATAATTATTCAGGATAATATATTTAACGCAATATAACTTTAATATAAAAATCATAAAAATATGCTGGATAATTCAGTGCTAAATCAGTTGTTTGCCATATACATATACATATGTATAGACACTAGAATTTTTCAGTAGAAAAATATTCCATTGCATTAGAAGCAAAATATGCAATATATAAACTTAATCCCAAGATTCTCAATTGGGAATCGCGATACAACTCACTTCTTGAAGACAAGAAAACTTTCAAACAATAACGATAAATCAGCTTCAAAACAAAGTCTGGTTTTGCAAAGTGGAAATTGAATTAAGGGCCTTACACTTTCTTTCCATAAAAATTACAATTATAATGAAGAGAATGGTACATATAATATTATCTTTTCGAAAAGGCTTGATTCAAGATTTATGGGCCAAATCAGAAAGAGAAAAATGTGTAAGCAATAGAAATATAACAATTACATACATACAGAAAGCATTTACAGATAATAATAAAAAGCTGTTACAATTATTAAGTATATCACTTGGTATTTGTGGTAATTTTCAAATAATATGACAATAAACAGAACATTACAGTGAATAAATATTAAGTAAACATGATATTTATCGAAATATGTAGAGTGTAGACATACTCTCCATTCTCTGCAATGTTTCTACAACGTTTATTACATTTTCTGGATTTTTAGATTTATCTTTCATTTTTTAGATTTATCTCTCACATTCTCTTCCTTTTTCAAATATATCAAATTATTAAATATTTAATCAATGAGTGACATAAATCAAATATGATCCAAATTTGTTGTGTGCAAGTGAGCTGGATGAAGTAGATAAAAAAAATTTCTGGCTGAGTTCGTCAAGAACAAGGAACGGAACTTTCTTGGATCTTGAATAGGAATACTACGCCAGTGTAACATTCTATTGAGTTCTACGCGATCCTCCGTCAATACACGATTACAATCTTGTACGTTGCACGTCTGACATGTCTCTGTATAAATATATTTTAAAACCATTTCTTCTCGGTTAACATCTGCAAAACATACTAATGTGAACTTTAAATGTCCTTCACATCAACTTGCAATTAGTGCATAAAGTGTAATATTTACCAATGTAACATGGCATAGTTTGATGCGTCAGAAAAGTGATTGGTACATCGGCAGATGGTAAAAATCTTGATTTTAAAGTATTCCAAGTAATTTCTTGCCATATATCCGCATTAGGAAGATAGATATAGATAGTAGGAATAAATTGAAATATAATTAACATATCATCAAAAATCATATGTTCAGAAATACTGGTAAACTGCAAAAATGCACTCGCACCTGGGGTCCATATTTCTATGCATTGTACAAATACAAAAAAAAAAATTTATATAAAATTTTTTTAATTAAAAAAAGATAACTTTAAAGATAATCATTTTAAGGATCAGTATTAAATTCATAAATGATAATAATGAGAAGCAATCCTATACGCTTTGATATGTATAAAAAATATACAGTGCGTACTAGAACTTCTGGAACTGCTAAATATTTTAGAGAAAGTATTGGTTTATTATAAAAAAGTTTCAAGCAAAATAATGGTAGGGTTTAAAAAAAGCTTTAGATGAACTTAAAAAGCCCATTAAGGTAAACATCAAAATTTTATATTAAAACTCTTATTTTTGCATACTTGTATACCTAGTCTCTAAATACGTGACGTTTTCAAAACACTGCAACTGATGACAAATCTCTTTTTGATAAGAACTTTCCGAGTTCTAAGTAAACTCCGCTTAGCGGGCGGAAAAGTATCATTTCTTCGAGAAAATATTTATTAATTTCGACGACGATTGGCTAGCTAAAGGATGTTCAAACCCTGGCCGGGGTAATATTTTTCGCAATAAATTCTAAATTCTAATTAACATCTTTTAGCTAGCCAATCGTTGTCAAAATAAATACATATTTTCTCGTTAATCAATTATTGGCGGAATATGCCATTACTTTCTATTTATGATTTCTTTCCTAGGGAGGAAAGTAAGTAAGCCCTGGCGTGAAATTGGCCACTTTCGCCCCGCTCTACAGACATCGAATGTCGAACGTTTCCGTAAAGGTGTTGTGAAAAATATCGTGTGCACCATGGGTCAGAAGCTTATTTTCAGACTCGTGTGTTTGCCGCACGAGCCGAAAGTGAAGGCGCCAAACTTCACACTCGTCCGAAAAACGTAATTTTCTCCCCTAGATGCAAAATATACTATTTATCCTTCTTGAATGATGACGGTTGTAACGAATTGACGTTTTGTCTCGCGTGAATTTTTTTACGTGTAAGTTTGTTATGTCATAAAACAAAAACTATCAATCGTGAAAGAAAGGAGGTTTTTTACACACTAGTGCGGTAAAGTAGATCATAAAGGTGTTTTTCTCGCACTATAGTGCGGTAAAGTAAGGCATACATTGAATCGTTGAGAAATAAGCCACTTTTCGCAGGTTAAACAGCAATCGAAAATAGTACTTTCGCGACAGGCATTGCAAAAAAAACAATTACATATAACTTAATGCATTTATTCTTGCTGCTTTGTTAGTATCGCCGCTCTTATCGTTTATCATACTGTTTCAACATAATCGCACCCTTAAGCCGGTTCCATGCACACACATCGCGAATACTCGCAAATGAAGGCATTTGCAAGTAGTATGGAAGTGGGCACTCGGACAATTTTGATATTCGTGCTCGTGCTCGCCCTTTTCCTGCCGGTTGTCGGTAAATTGTCGCGAGTCAAAGGGAAGTTTAATACTGTTCGGGAGTCTCGGAATACGAGTAACCAAGTACAAGTAGTCTGGAAGGTCTACATTTGACATCGGCCAAACTCGCGCATAATCGCACTCGTAAATATTCGCGATTATGTGTGGGACCGGCTTTATAATAATGCCGGCGGTACTTCTTTGGAGACTTATAACTTGAAAGTTCTCCTCGAAAAAAGTTTGTTACCAGTCTTTTGAAAACGTTTTGACTTTAGCTACATACATATGCAATAAAAAATAAAAATTTTAATTACAAATTTTTATATTGACCTTGACGAGTCTATTCAGGATTATTTAAAGCTCAAGTACTTATTACCATCTAAGTAGATCTTTTTAAACTCTATATGCTCTAAACTCTTTTGTCTGAAACATTTTTCTAATAAACCAATACTTTTCTAGATAATTGGCCGTCTAAAAACTCTTCGTACAAACTGTATACTAATCTCCATTTTAAAAAATTATTATGTACGGGGTGTTGCAGAGACATACAGGTCAATGACGGATTGCCCATTCGTGCAAGCGCGTATGGTCGTTCACAGTTGCGTAGACTTCGGCGCATTACCTAGTCACTCGCATATCTTTTTTGCAATAAAATTTGTAGCGCTCTTTATAGCAAAAAAGATATGCGAGTGATTATAAGTAATGTGCCGAAATCTGTAAACGACCATGATGCGCGCCTGTTAACCCGTCGTCATATACTGACCTGTATGTCTCTGCAACAAGCGGTACATATACTTATACTTTAAGTAAATCGTTACATGTATACTTCGCACATGATATTATTGAAATGTGCATTGTATAGCTGCATAATTATAATTACCTGTATAAATATCATAGATATCAACAGTCTGCAGCCTTTCTTCACATCGACTAAAACCGCCCACAAGATATAATTTGTCTTTCATAAACACAGTAATCATATCTCTTCTTTCAACTGGCATACTAAAATATTTGTAAACATTATTTTAACACATAACATTTTATTTATTTTATTACTTATCTATTTACTATTATCATATATCTAATCGTTAGAGATACTTACACTGTCTCAAGAATCCATTTCTTGGATATCAAAGAATAACGCCATATATTTTTGTTAAATATTCCTGAACCGATACCATATTCTCCACCACAAAGATATAAATCGTATCCTAAAAAAAAATTACATAAAATATTAATTAAGTAAATAAGACAATACTGTTTTAGATCAGATAAAATAAAAAAACAGACTATGCATACTTCTGGCAGTGATCTGCATTCCTTCAAGAAATTTACCAGTAATGCAACAATTCTCGATAATATCTGGGGGATATTTGAATGAGGTTAGCTCAAAAAAATCATTATCATCCCAGCAATGAATATATTGTTCACCATTATTATGTTCACACGATATAATACTCTTTAAAATTTTTTCTTTTTTAATCTTTAAGATATCTAAAGGAACTGTAAAATCCTGCAAAAAACAGATTTTATTACTCAGAAATTTGTAATGTATTAATCATAATAGAATATAATAGTATGGTAAAGAAACAAATTATATATGTGAGACATGTATATCTTAAAGATAGGAATCACCATGTTATTTGAAATATATTGGAGATAAAGTCTTACTGCAGGTTCTATACTATTTCAAAAATTATTTTACTCTAAATGTTGTTTTTGAAAAGATACCGTATACAGCACAAAAACCTCTTAAAATATTTTAAGATATTTTTTAGGAAATTTAAAATAATTTACAAAAATGTTTTTAAAATGTTTTTATGTCCGCCAAATCATGTCAAAAAATATTTTCAAAAATATTTTTAAAACTGCATACAAATATATTTAAATTTAAACATATTTTATTTTTTGAAGAAATATTTCTAAAAGATTTTACAAATATTATTGAATATATTTGTGTGCAAACTTTTAAAAACACTTTTGAAAATATTTTTTTTACATGATCCAGCGGACAGAGAAACATTCTAAAAATTTTTCTGTAAACTATTTTAAAAAATATTTTGTGCTGTATGGGATTATACTTACATGATGATGGTTCATCCACTCATATGTAATTAGACGTAAATAAGACTTTGTAGCTCTTACATTAATGTTTCCAATTAACTTCAGAAAATTTTCCCTTGACAACTCATTAATTGAATTGAGTGGCAGTTCAAGGAAGCGATCTAAGCAAAGAGCCAAACAAGGATCTCGTAGCACATCAATATTTAATTCTTGTGCCCGTAACCAAATATTAATTGCATATTTTGGTGGCATAGAGTGCCTAAGTCTGTTGGTTATAGCTTCTGCTAACAAGTTTTGTAAGTTATCCGCTCCAAATAGAAAGCTTAATTCCAATAGGATCAAGAGATGATCAAGTATTATTTGTTCAAAATTATAACTTGCCGCAGGTGTAAATGCAATTTTGTCATTGTGAATCCAATCAATAAAATCCTAAAATTATTATGTCTTTATTTCAGTTGCAAATGAGATAATTTATACAATGGCGAAAAATCCAACGCTATTTCTATATACATTTATTTATAAAAAACATGCATTTTATTAAGAATTTTGATGTAACAAATCCGTTACAAAAAAAAAAACGTTTTGTACGCTCAAAAAGCGATTTCATATTTGTGAACATAGACAAGAATTAGAATCAGCTAACTTGCAACATATTTGGGGAAATGTCATAGTTAATTACGTGTTCCGTCTGACCACATTCTCGATAGTTTGTGGACAAAAGCGCAGCAAAATAATGACTTGTCGATCAATTTTTGCTTCTCAACCTCGAATCGTTTCTCTTTGAGAACCAATATCACTGTTTCACGCGGTTTCCCGCTATCATTGCTGTTATTTCCCATTCTAAAACCGCATGTATTATCAATGCGATAAACATGCGTTTAAAATTTCAAACATACTCGCTGAAGTAAACGCAGAAACAATTGCACTATATTCATTTTCATTCATAGGTCGCCCTCATCTACCTACGATATCACCTGTTCAACTTCTTAGACCTCTGTATTTCCGAACCTGTTCAACTATACTGACGTTACTGTTTCGATTCTGGGGCTCCTACACTCCTCATCAGAACTCCTGCACACTGGACGCCGAAACGCTTGTCGCGCGGAAAGAAGCGATGCGAGCCAATCAACGTTTTTCCGTAACGTAAGAGACTTTCCCGACAACACAATATAGGCCTGTTCGGCTTAGCTGAACTTGCACAGTTCATCTTTTCTCTTTTTCTCTCCAACGTGAAAAGATCAAAAAGAGGAAAGAACACCGTGCAAGAAGTTCAGCTAAAACGAACAGGCCTAAGTGTCTATAAAATTCGGACATTGTGTTGTCTGGGTCCGAATTTTGAAGGCTTATGTATATCTGGGTTTCAGTTTGGTCATTATTTCTTCAGGTTACATAAAAATGTAAAACATATTTTGCTTAATTTTTAATTAAAAAAATTAAAATAAATTTAAGCAATTCTCACAGAGTGAATAACGTTGAAAAAACTGAGAAGGTTAAAATTGAGATAAATGACGTACGTTTCGTTCGTTCCGAACTAGATATGTACTTTACAAAATTTATAATTGCATCCAACAAAGAAATTAACTTAGGCCGATATTCATAATCGGATATTATTTCAAGACCGCCTTAAGTAATGTCTTAAGATGCTAATACGGTTTTGTGACTGATTAATGACATCTTAAGATTGTACTTAAGACGGACTTAATTATAAGATTTGACTATGCCGGCCTAGTGAATGCTTAGTGTTATTGTTTGTGACTGGAGAATTCTTGATAGGTCCGGGAGAATATAACAATCTGAAACGTATCTGATTACTAATTTAATCATTATTTATACAATTTCTATATTTTTGGTTTGTTAATTGCAAGAATTTTTTTTTTTTCTTGATTATTTTGTAATTTTTTTATTTTTTTTGACATTTTTGTTTTTTGGCAATTTTTATAATAAAACACTTAATACACTAATACATTAATTTATTTCTTTTTTTGTTTCAGGATCAAAACGATTGTCTATTAGGTGGAAGTCTTATATCGACGATCAGTTATAACGAGAGATTCTGCAGTTCAAAGCAAATGAGCGCGAACAAATAATATAAAGAAACTATATACGAGTAAAAAAACAAAAAACACGAATGGAAAAAGAAAAAAAAAACTTTTTTAAAGTAGTTTTATATTTTTAAAGAATCTAAATTTTTCTGTTGTTCTTGTTCTAGTTGTTCTAAACATTGTTCCAAAATATTAATTCTCCACAAGATGTATTTACAAAGATATAACAAAAAAATAGCGTAGCGCGCTTGAACGATATTTTTATGTTTATAACTATCGTTATTATTTTCTGATTACCAAATTACATATTTAGGCTGAAAATGAACAGAACAACCAGGACAAGTCTCTATTTCGCCGAAACAAACCCATAAAAGGCACTTTACTCTTGGAGATAAGAAATAATTTTTGCATATGTGTGACACCCCATGCATATATTTAACCATGAATATTTTATTAACGATAGCCGACACAAAAAATTCCTTTTGATGGCTGAAAGCCCTATAACAACATACTTAATTTTAATTGCAATAAAACGTCTCCAGAACGTCACATCATGATCGTATTTCTAATATGACAAAGCCAGGGGCCATGTTTTATAATTATATAGATACTACCATAGACTTATATAGATAGACCGGCCCCTGCCGTAAGAGCACGAGTCGGAAGACCTACGGTGATTATTCTTAGCTATTGGCTACCACTCTAAGAATAATATATTCTTCTGTCACCAGAGGTCATGCCTCAGTTTGACAGATCCCAATACGTGTAAAGAAATAACACTCGTACAAATGCGTAAAAAGTGACTACACGATTTTACACTGTGTAAAAATTACACATTTGGATTTGCCTTGAATTGACGTTGTTTTTGTCATTAGAAAGACATATATTTTCATTTCAGTTAGTCAAACATTAAAAAATAGGTACACAATCAAAACCATCATAAATATTTGTGACAAAAAGAGAATAGTGCACTCGAATTTACTGTTAATAAAGATTATGAGTCGGTGTTTTAAAATTTGTTCTCAATGCACGAGTTCTTTACATCATGATTCTCTTTTCTTACGCGAGCAACAGACCAAAATCGTAATTACGCGAGTGACTGAAAGCGACGCGGTGCAAATTAACTTATATAAGTGATAGACAATATCAATTCGATTATTAGAAAATCGATTCTTTTCTGTTTGATTTTTGTACGATCGATTCTTTCAATAGAGAATTGATTTTCGATCCGTTAATATGCTTATTTATCAAATTTCGTTTAATGAAGAATTCACACTGGGGTCAAAATTTGATACAATTAGAATATTGCTTTAAGTTTAAGTAAGTATTTCAGAGGACTATATATAGGTAAGCGATAGCAAATTTGGCTGTAAGCAAAAGTTACTATCAAAGATCTGGAATTTCAACCAATCGAAATCCTAGTTACTGGTTCAACTGAAGGCTGAAACTGAGGTCAAAGTCGAACATAATGGTTAAGTCAAGAATTAAAAAGTAATCAAAATGTTAATAAGTATATATTATTTTTTAATTCTTGACTTATCATTATATTCGACTTTTGACCTTGGTTTTTCGTTTAATTATTTCAACACTTTGAATGTGATCCCCATTTTGATTTTCTTTTATTAGTAAGATGTAATTATTTTATTTTATCTTTTAATGTAATTTCTTGTGGTTTTTTGTTATAATGTTCTGAAGAAGGCCAAGTATGGTTTGAAACGTTAACAGTCTTTTTTAACTTTTAAATTTTTAATAAACATATGTTTGTTTTTATTTTACTTTTTAATATCCTTATTTTGTTGCTCGAAAATTGGCCGTCTATCATTCTTATTAGCTGATAGTTTCATCGGGCGTAGCATAATTCATTTTATTGTTAATTTATATAAACATGAATATAATACTTACTGCAAGCGGTTTTTAGAAAATCGATTCTTTTAGTCCGATTTTATTAGTATATAAATCGATTCTAGTTACTCTAATTCAAGATCGGTTAAAAAATCGATTTTTTTCTAAAAGGTCGCCCATTACTAGTGTGAACGAGGAATCTTGCACCGCCGCGATTGAGGGAGAATTCTCGTGATCGGCGAGCATTCTCGGCGTCGGCTTCATTACCGCAATTTTGAGATCCAAACTCGGGAAAACAAAAGAACAAGCCATCTCTTCTGTCGCAAAAAGTCTTGCTATAAAAAATCTAACTGTCACGCGCTGTCACTTGGAGCGCCTAAACAGGGGACAAACCAACCTTTGATCCTTAAATTTTGATAAATAAATTTTTAATATATCACAGTACACCCCATTCAAAAATACAAGATACAGTAACTCTACCAATAACTCCAATGCATAATAGTTTATGAAATATTAATTTAAAATTATTTGTGTGTATAATTGTTTTAAAATTCAACAAAATATAGTTTCTTTATTTATTATAATTATACATTAAGCGTATTTAATAAAGGTAACTTCTTTACATAAAATGATTTATTTATCATTAATATCGAAAAAAATGTATACATTAATATTTCGCAAATAATTACTCATTAAACAAAGTTATCTGTACCATAATGTTGGTAAATAGGGTGTATAGTAACATGTTAAAAATTTAGCAAAACTTTAGGGGTCAAGGGTTGGTTTTGTAAAATTGAGTGTGTTGTGAGCGCGAAGATCCGGGATTATATACTCGTATACTATATGTATATACAATATATACATTGTATATAGCAAAGTTCGCGAATATTCCCGAACCTTCGTGCGCCGGTAATAATAAGTGAATCAAAGGCAATAATCAGTTAACGGTCGACCTGGTAATCAGCTGTTTTAGTCCCTTCCTGAGGAGATTCAGCTGATTTTGAGGTCACGTTGATAGCCGATCAACTGTTGTCGGCGACCGGCTCCCACTTTGTCTCGGGTGATTACCTCACGTTCTTTTTGGTTAAGGCACTTAAGACAAAGGAGAGCAACGGCTGACGTTAAAAAAAGTCTCTCGAGGATCCATTTTTGGAGCTTTAGCGCAAAGTCTAAAGCTTGGTCTACAATGAGTTGTATCATACCCGATAAAAAGAGTACGTGAAATCCACGTTATTGCTATGTGGATCAGCATCGTGGAATCCACGTGGATATTCGAGTGGACAATCCGCTCAAGAACGGTACTGTAGTCCACGTGGAATGCACATAAAGTTCCATACGAATTTTCCACGTAAATTTTAATTTTATTAATGGAGTGGATTTCTTCCACTCCATACATACAAGGTTTTAAGAAGTCTCAAAAACAGAGAAAAAGAAGTACAACTAGCAGTAACATGTTAGTTTCTTGGTGTTTAATACTGGATATAAAAAAGTACCGCCGCGGTCACCCATCTAAGTAGTAATCGCATCCATCGTCGCTTGACTTTTCTGATCGAACGGAGTAGTGGTGACATTCCGACTCTGACGCTGCCTTTTTCTCTATAATACTCTTATTAAACCTAACCTTTTGTTTGTAACAAGATAACAACAATTGGGTTTATAATAATTTATTTCTGACGTTATTTGTAAAAAAATAGATAGCATACTGCACACGCACACACTTTTTGTAACACAATATAAATTTTCTACTGATTATCTATTAAATGCGTTTTATTTAGCTATGTTGCGATTGATAACAATATTTCCTGATTGATAAATTATATACGTATATATATTATATACATCAGTAGAATAATAGAAACATACACGTGAAATCTACATTGATACTACGTGGATAAGGTACTTCGATTTGGCGATGGAAAAGGAACGTCGAATCCACGTGGATAAGGTACTTCGATATTATGTCGATGAAAAAGAAACGTTGAATCCACGTGGATAACTCGCGGATGATTCTCTATCCACGTAGTTTACGTAAATTACGTAGATTCGACGTGGATGTGACGTGACTGTTTTTATCGAGTATACGCTCTTCGATAATTTTCATCAACATATCGTGCACTTCTTTCATGAGCGCGCGCGTTAAATTCCGTATCCTCATCACGGAAGAAGGACAGGTTGTAATAACTATAAATATCAGTAGGTGTGGTCAATTTAATTTTGATTACACGGTACTACGGAGGGTCGACGTAATGAATAGGTGTTCAAGCTGATAACGTTGAATCCCGATATTCTACCTGCCGGAAAGCCCCGCGCTAGCTTATTGTTCGGCTCGCAAGGGCTCGCATAAATCTTCGGCTCCCTGTGGACAACTAAAGGTACTTCTTGCGAACTGAGAACCAGGTAACTTTTGTCAAAAACTTTCGAACGAAATTGTAAGCATCGTTCCGTACAAGGAGAACGGAGGATGACTTTCCCTTCAATAACTAAGCCCAACTCGACGCTTCGGTTCGACAATAAAAGAGAGAAATAAACGTAAAGTTTCGCACGTGCGAAAGAAAGCAAACGGGAGTTTGATGTTCAGTGGTATTGTAACATATTTGGAAAGCATCTCAATTGACATTATCATTTATTACCGAGTTAAAAAGATAAATTATTTTAAATTATTAAAAATAGTTTCTCTATATCACTGTATTATATCACTATAGTATAGATAAAATATTGTCGATTGGTGTCGACAATATTTTATCTTTATTTATTCAAATATTTAATGGTATGATATAAGATGTTTAAAAAACATCTCAATTGACATTATCATTTATTGTCGAATTAAAAAAGTAAATTTTTTAAATTATTAAAAATCTTTTAAATTATAAAAATAGCAGGGTTGGGAAGTAACTCGTTACTTGTAACGAAGTTACAGTTACTTTTTTTTGGTAACTATAACTTAACTTTGTTTCTTTTTTTTCATTTATAACTTTAACTTAACTTACTATTAGTTATATTTTTTTGGTAACTGGTAACTAATTTAATAGTTACTTTATATATTTTTGCTCTTAATCAACAAATAAAAGAAGTTTTGCGTCCACACACAGGGTGGACTCAAGACTTCTTTTATTTGTTGATTAAAAGCAAAAAAATATAAAGTAACTATTAAAGTAACTATTAAATTAGTTACCAGTTACCAAAAAAATGATCCCGGGTTAAACAACCAAACTTAAAATATAAGTATATGAGATTTCAAAACAAGAAAATTTTTCCTCTAGAGGTATGCTCGCAAACGCTTCGTTCAAGAGATATTTACTTCTGAAGTTACAAAATTAGGAATAAATAATTTCGAAATAATATAAGTTTGTCCTCTTTACTGCTAAACAGTAATAAAAATTAAGACAATTATCCTCTTTATTATGCTTAACAGTAATCAAAATTAAAATATTTATCCTCTTTACTGTTTTACAGTAACCAAAATTTAAGTATTAAATATTTTGTTCAGAATGATAGCTTCCAGCCCAGAAACAAACGTTGCACCTATCAGTAAGAGAACAATTGGCTAATTGACATTGTGCGTTAATTGTTATTCCTTCGCACGCTTGCACTATCTTCCGTTTTTGTTATGATTAAAGGTCATTTCATACATTTTTTATACAAGCATTTTATACACTTTTTGCTTGAGAACATTACATTCACAGAATCTATTGGTGTTAAATCATTTTGAACAAGATATATATTACTTAAATTTTTATTACTATAAAGCAGCAAAAAGAATACTTATTTTAATTTTGATTACTGTTAAGCAGTAAAAAGAATAATTATTATAATTTTGATAAACATTATAATATTATTATAATGTTTAGCAATAAAAAAGATTAGAAGATAATGATTATAATTTTGATTACTGTTAAGGATAAACCTACTTTATTTTGAAATTATTTATTTATAATAGTTCTGCAACTTTAAAAGTAAATTTCTCTTGAACGAAGTGTTTGCGAGCATACCTTCAGAGAAAAGTTTTTCTTGTTTTGAGATTCTAAACTTATATTTCAAGTTTGGCCGTTTAACATGGGAACACCCTGTATAAGGTGACATAATTAAGTATGTAGTACATAATAAATTATTAATTAAATAAAGTTTGAAATATAAGATTCTTACATTTAAAATAATAGTACATATTTATTGCAAGAAAGTAACTGAAAAGTAACGACTCGTTACTTTTTGAGTTATTGTAACTGTAACATGTTACTTTTCAAAGTCGGTAACTTGTAACTGTAACTATAAGTTACTTTTTCAGTGAAGAAAACTGTAACTGTAACTATAAGATACTCTCTACAAAGTAACTTTCCCAACCCTGAAAAATAGTTTCTTTAAATTACTATTAATTGTTGATAATATTTTATATTTTTATTTCTCTAAATCCATCTTCATTACATGTACGATTAATGATGCAGATGAAAGACGTTAGTCAGTTATGTCAATGTTATGTCAGTGTCTGCACAACTGTCGACTGGATCGCGAACATGGAGCGGTCGCGGTATCCCATTGGACACGCGCCAACGTGCGAATCTCTGATAACGGCATTCCGCTTTTCGCAATTAGACGTTGTTATGGACGACAAAATCGAGACACACACTCGTCTGCTAGGGATTAGAGATTTTTTTTGCGATCACGTGCGACTCGCGAGCACTACGCGCCATTGCGTCGGACGTTAAGCGTTAAGTATGGTAATAAGTTTCAACGCATACGCTGGCCAATAGTCATCAATTATTCTGAATAATGTCATGCAAATAGGGCACAGCGTAGGCAATTAATGTCACTATTTGCGGAGGCTTATTCCTGGTGTATAGTACGCAGCAAAGCCGCAGCGACGGCCCTATACATGGTATAAATACAAGGGTATGCTCATCCCGTGGACACCCACTGCGCAGTCAAAGTGTGACGTCACACTCGGCTAGAATCTGATTGGACCGCAATTAAATATGGCCCTGCCCCGGGATTCTGTAACTCCTTAACGACAGTTTCGGTCATGGTATAAATACAAGGGTATGCTCATCCCGTGGACACCCACTGCGCAGTCAAAGTGTGACGTCACACTCGGCTAGAATCTGATTGGACCGCAATTAAATATGGCCCTGCCCCGGGATTCTGTAACTCCTTAACGACAGTTTCGGTATCGTTGCGCAGGTATTATATATGGTAAAAAAGCTGCGCAACGATCCGACAACTGTCGCTAAGGAGTTACAGAATCCCGGGGCTGGTGCTTGTTGTTTAGATCCGGAGAAACGTGATTGTGGACATTACCGTATGCAATGTCCTGTTCCGTGAAAGGTTGTGGCAATTATTATCGAAAAACGAAATTGCTTGACGGAAACAGTATAAAATATTTATTAAGGGTTTATTACCCGTTAATATAGATTATTATTATTATTATTTTTATATATTTGTTTTGTAAACTTTTCTATATTTATTGAGTTTATAATGTTTATTTATATTATATTTTGTTACATGGTATTTATTAATTCATAAACTATTACTTTACAACAGATTTTTCCCTGCAAACTTGAAATTAAAATAATATATCTGACGAGAGTGCCGCTAACATAAGCTGTTTGGAAACAGCAGTTTGAAATTTACCGCTTATCTGTGACGTCTCACTTTGACAATTCTGATTGGTCGCGTGCGCAAGAGCATACCCTTGTATTTATACCATGGCCCTATATTTGTCGATCGTAGGCAGGTATAACGCGACGCTCATTGGGAACTCGACCAACACGCGATACTGATCATTCCGTTGTGCGCAGCGTACCCACAGCTCGTAGATCGGTATAATAACCTCATCCCTCAAAACGCTTGTACACGTATGCGGCTTAATTAAGCCACGGTATCCAGCGCGACGCAAGTCTCGCGCGAAGTGACGCGATGGTGTGCACATCCGCTGCGAATGCGCTCAGCTTTTCGCTTATATTGGTCTCGTCTGTACCTTGTGACGTGACATTAAGTGACATTTAGTAAAAGAACTAAAATCAACATCATAAGAATTACATTTCTGCCTGTATAATTACATTTGTGCCTAAAGAATATCGAACACTCTGTAGTTTGTCCAAACACATGCTCGTTTAAAATTAGTTTTTGCTATACTCTCCGCCAACGAGAGGCAATAATTTAGCTACGGGAAATATTTATATTGCGCTGCAGCGCGCACGAATATTGGAATTACGTGTCGAGCAAAATAAAGTGTTAAAATTCGGCGGTATATTCGTGACTTGTAGTATAGAATATTATCCAGACTTTTATCCTGCTTGCTCTATGGACTAACGAGATTCTATATCGACCGTGATATAAGTACGAACTCGAGTTGCGCAAGAACGTTTCGGTTGATAGCATAGCAGATAAGTATCGCCCTGTGTGCCATTCCTTTACGAAGTGCTTGTCGTTGTGTACATGTGTGCATATGTGTCGACTCGCACACATGGACGTACCTAAGTAGATTATTATTTCAACTGCCACCTGGAAAATTCTATCAGCAAAGGTTCAAGGACGCATTGAGCTGCCGAGATCGTCATATCTGTTAAAACGCGTAACTTTATTACACTGTCGAAATTCCGATATTTGTAAGATTTGCGACGTATTACTTATTAAGTATTATGAAAGCTTTTTGCAAGCTTTCTGAACTTAGCAGGTCCAACAGTACCTTTTCTATTTTGGAATCAAAACTAGTTCACCTAGCAGAGGTATTTTAAGCTCCGCAAAAATAAATATTTTTTTATGAAATGTTATATTTTAAAGCAAAATACTTTATTTAAGGGAACTGTGTCTAATATTGCGCCTTATTTTTTAAAATTAAAATGACTGAAAAATCCTATATTTTTATCCTATTTAGTTATATTTATAACTAAATCGCATTATTTTATTCTAAGTTTGTCGTAATGTGATCTCCAAGGCATGAATGTTCAAAGTTTACTTTAACTATCTTTCCAGAATAAAAACAAGAAAAGTAGCATTTGACGACATCGAATAAAAGTGTTCCTAATATCGTACCCTTACTTAAGTTTATTAAAAATACAATTATAAAATGCGACGTATTACTTATTAAGTATTATGAAAGCGATACAGTGCGATACTTATCTACTATGCAGCTATCGACCGAAACGTTCTTGCGCGACGAGTTCGTGCTTATATCACGGTCGATATAGAATCTCGCTAGTCCATAGCATAGAGCAAGCAGGATAAAAATCTGGATAATATTCTGTACTGCAAGTCACGAATATACCGCCGAATTTTTAATACAATAGGTACACACATGTGTATTGTACATGCTGGAAATAGACAACTCAAAATAGAGATGAGGGGGCAAAATTAGGACATAATATTACGTTATCATGACAGAGTTCTTGGTGTAGGTAGAAATTTTGAAAATTAACAAGGATGTTGTTGTGGATGTAGTAAAAGAAACAGGCTGAATAGGATATACCGAACCGAACAATATTCATTTAATGAAGACTATTTCTCGCTGTACAAATCTTCACACGTATTGTCTTTTGTCATATATAGAAAAATGCAAAACTGAAAACTTTATAATTATTACGTGCGACCAAAACAAAGTATAACTGAATACTGAACTTGAATACTGGAAGTTACTAGAACTATTATAACTCGACCGTTAGTAGACTCAAACTCTATAATAAAAAGGTGCGTCCAGACATGTGTTGTATCACCGTATCGTATCATAATCGCGTATCATCATGATACGGATACGCTAGTTGTGATGATACGCCATCAAGACCTTGTTTTCAATCCGTATCCCTCTTTCGTATCTGTATCTTTTTTGCAGTTTTCCACCTACCACCGTATCCGTATCTTAGTTCCATGCTGCCTGCTGTGGAGACAAAATGTCTCTCTCTGTACAGTTAGCTGCTAGCTACATTTTTCTTCATTACTCATTGAAGAAGAAAACTAGAAAACCACGGCGGTGGTGGATGAAAACAGTTTTTGCGAATCGCGAAGTGTCCAGTGGCTCAAATTTATTGCGCGACTTAAAGTTTCAATCTGTTAGTGGACAGTACAAAAACTTTACAAGGATGTCACCCTCTGAATTAGAGTACCTTATAAATTTAGTAGGGGAGCAAATTTCCAAAAAGGACACTACATATAGGAAAGCGATACCTGTGCAAGAAAGATTAGCCATAACTTTGCGCTTTTTGGCAACTGGCGATTCTTATGCAAGCCTACAGTACCTGTTTAAAGTCTTCAAACAGACAATTAGTGAAATTGTCCCTGAAGTTTGTTCTGCTCTTGTTGATAAACTGAAGCACTACATTCAGGTATGTAATTAAAATATAGTAAAATATTTTTAATACTTTATTTTACATCTTTTAATAATTACAGTAATTACAAAAAGTTTGAGGAAATTATTTAATAAAGTTTATACTCAAAATATTTAAGTTACAAAAATATAAAATAGATAAGTATGTATTTACAACTCGGTTATGTGAAAGCTGCTCTCTGATGACATGACACTGGCTGGAGAAGAAATGCCGGAAGCAAGCTCAAAGGGTGTAGTAGCACAAGAATTACACTGAGAAGACAGATGACTTCTTTCAGGTGCAGAATTACTTATCTGATGTGTGACTGGCATTTGTTCTCGTAGAAAATAATTGCACGTAGATGGAAGATTGTAAAACCCTTTGTTTGCCTTTATAAACAGCCCCATAATATCACTTTCAAGATTTGTTCTCACGTCTTCATTAAATCTCCTTAATTTGGACGCAACCAAGTTTCCAAAGTGCTGGCAATCATTTTGTACAACCTGACTGCTTGTTTCAAGAATTTCAAAAGCCTTGTCAAGGCGTCTATCTTCCTTTGTAGCCTTCCTCTTGCGTGGAATCACAGAAGGTGCTGGCGTTTGATTGAGAGCTGATGTTGATTCGGTGTTTCTCTCAACATTCTGATCGGGATCATTAACGGCTTCTTCATTTTCTTTTCCAGTCCCTTCACAATTGATTGTATCACTTTCCATCTGGGAGAAAATCAAAATAAAATTAATAAATTGCAGCATGAAGAGCTCTCTCTCTCTCTTATTTATTAAATTTTTGATTGTGTCTATTATTGACAATTGTGTTCCAGTCTACTGCGATATATTGCTATCACACAGATTTCAAGATTTATTTAATAATTATATACAATTTATATTCGATTAAGATTCAATGATTATGTTTTAAGTAATTTTAGATCATGGAAGTAAACGAAAGAAGATAATACTCTGTTTCTTGTGTATTATACAAAATTATCAAGACCTCAGCAAGGTACTCGGGAATCCCCGAGTACCTTGCTGAGTTATTATCCCTTAAACAAAGCTGTCGCTCATTATTTTGTATGCCTGATTGTTTATATGTTTTGTTATTCATACAAGTACTATGTTATATTAAGAACGAATTATTATGTTGATGAAATGCACGTCTTATTTCCTTCAAGATTTATTTGTATAATTTTTTCTTGTTTTTTTAGATACCGAAAACACAGGAGGAATGGTTGTTTGTTGCGAAACAGTTTGATGAACTGTGGAATTGCCCTCACACGCTAGGAGCAATCGATGGAAAACATATAGTAATACAGTGTCCAATAAAAAGTAGCAGTGAATTTTTTTCTTATAAAGAAGTGTTTAGCATTGTTCTTTTCGCACTCGTTGACGCAAATTACAACTTTATGTTTGTCGATGTAGGGTGTCAAGATAAAATATCAGACGAAGAGGTTTTTGCAAACACAAAGTTATATAAAAAACTGGAAGCAAAATCTTTACGCCTACCGCAACCTACACCTCTAGTTAACGGCTCAACAAAATGCATTCCGTATTTCATCATAGGAGATGAAGCTTTTGCTCTGACTGAGTATCTAATGAAAGTGTACTCTGGATTTCATCCAATAGGCTTTAAAGAACGCATTTACAACTATAGGATTTGCAGACCACGCAGAATTGTTGAAAACGTTTTCGGTAGAGTGTCATCTGTTTTTCGAGTCCTCAGAAAACCAATGCTTTTGGAAACTGAAAAGGCTGGACTTGTGGTTATGACAGTCGCTTGTCTGCACAATTTTTTAAGAAGGCAACCTCAATCAACATCGATCTACACTCCACCTGGAACTTTCGATTATGAAGAGAACGGTCAGCTAATCGAAGGAAGGTGGAGAGCACTTGAGAATGAGACTCCTACGTCTTTACTTCCTATCAGAAGAGTCCCTAGGAAGTCATCTTTGAAAGCAAAAGAAATCAAACAGGAACTAACAAATTACTTCGTACATGAGGAAAGAGTTGAGTGGCAAGAGAAATATGCGTAATGACGCTTACGATTATCACGAGGCCTATTATGGATGTCACTGTCAAGTATAAACACTATAATCTAAAATTTATTACATAAACTTTTAATTTCAAGCAATTATAAACTAAACTTTTGAAATACTTACAGTGTTAAAAGTTTGACGAGGGGTGTTTTTATCTAAACGAAACTTTAAGCTTTCAAATGCAAACCAAGTTCTTTTGTAAATCTCGTCTGCACCTGTAAACAAAATATAATAACAAATTAGTTATACTTTAATATAGCGATAAATAGTATTACTTAGCTAAATAAACTTTCTTCGTGAGTTGAATAAAACTTATAAAGCAACAGAATAAAATTTTTCTCTTAAGGGGGGATCCTCATGTAGACGGTCTAAAAAATCGATTTTTTTTTTATTGTAATCAATAGTACACTATTCGTGGAATATATTCCCAAGGTTACAATATAAAATTCGAAGTTTTAAAGGCCTCACAGCCATTTCTTGCGCGCAGGTATACGTGCGGGTATACGAGCGGCGAAAACTTTAAACGCGTTTATCTCGAAACCACGTTTTTGAAATTGGTGGGCACGATAACTCAAAAACTATTTGACCAATAAGATTGGCTCTGTACGTACACATAGTTTATTAAATTTACTAGTCGATGAACCTCTAAAATTAATAAAATTATTAATTTAAACAATTTTTATTGAATTAATAAAGTTCACATTTGTGAGTGAAAATTGCATTTTTTTGTTTAAAGTGCCGCCATTTTGTCAATTTTCAACTTTTTTGCATTTTTTTAGGTTCACCGACAAACTATGTTTATAAACAATAAGAAATCTTTTTGTTTTTTTGTTTCGCACGAGTAAACAAGGAGCTAGAATGCCCACCGTTTAAAACCGACGCTTTTTCTTACGCCCTATAAACATATTATATTATTTTTTTTTTAAAGTAAAAAAAATTTTTTTGCGTACTTAAATCTTCAAATAAAATAGCCCAGAACTTATCAAAGCGATTTATTAAATAGTTTCTTTTAAAAAAATTCCCGGAAATCCCTTTATTTTCAGTCGTCTACATGAGGATCCCCCCTTAATATTAAAATATTTTTAAAAAATATTGTTTATAGAGAAAATCACTGATTGTGAGTGATATGAATTAGAAGGTACGAATGGGTATCGATTTCCCAGTTAAACAAGTTTATTTTATTCACGTCGACGTTTTAGTTATTGTTTACTAGTCTTTCAGCATTGGTTTGAGCAACTCTGACTTGAGAAATTCGCAATCGTTTTTGTTCTAAATGTTCTTCCCTTTCAATATTTGATTCGCTAACTCTAGCTCGAGACATACGTAAACGTGAGTCTGACAATCGTGCCTCCCTTTGAGAAACATTTTCTAAGTTTCTAGCTTGTGCCAAACGTTGAACGTTGGACGTCGATCGAAAAAGTTGTGATTTTTTTATTTTAGGCATTTTCAAAAAATGTACAAAGTAATTAAACGACAACAAAATAAATACCTATATTTATTTACCGCCAAAAAGTAGTAAAAAAAAAGAAATTCTTTTTAAAATTTTTAAAGCGTCGTATTTTGGATTCAATAATCAACTCTTTACCAAACAATATGTTACAGCTAACTATCTTTGATAAAACCTGTACCAACTCATAAAATATAAAATTTCTCAAAAAGAATACACTTATCTATAACTTTTCCCGTCGGCAAACTCTTCCTCTTCCTAAAACACTGCAAGTCCTCTAATATTGTATATTACAAATGCACAATTACAATCTTATATACGTTACTTTTAATAATTGCGTTAGCTTATGACTTTTATAATGTCATTCACGAAACAATCCTCGCAAGTTGACACGCATTAAACATGCCGCGCATAAGTCAGACAAAACCAATCAATGTATATGAAAAGCGAACACATGACTACATTCAAGATGGATACAAAATTATTTTAAAAAAGAGATTCTATTTTTTTTTTTACTAAAATTTTATATTTTTGAAGTATCCTATTACATTTTCAAGTATCATATTACAAAAAATTTTATATTTTCTTCTCCTTCTTCTGTAGTAAATTTTGCTCATCCACATCTTTTTCATTACGCTTTCACTTTCTATTTAATAAAGAATTTTTTTTAAAAAACGATATTTTAAAAAGGCAATAAATCCATAAAAGCAGAATTTTACCGTAAACACTTTTCGTGGCTTTTTTCCCTGTTTTTCCGCTCAACATTTAATGCATTTTTCACTTGCTCCCATTCGTGTGCTAACATAACGCTAAGCAAATCTTCGTCCATTCCATCATCCATAACTAAATTTAAAGAGAGATAAATAAATAAATAAATTATACAAAAATACATTATGCTACTGTTAAACATAACTAATTACTGACTGGAAATATTTGTATCATATAAAGAAATCGAAATCTTTTATCTAAAATAGATATTGCCATTTTGTAAATTGACATATAATGCGTGAAAATAGCAACTAAATTTGTCTTTTTTAAATTGAGAATTAAAGATCAAATTTTTAAAAACAGGTTTTATAAATGTGAACAGTTTATTAAACATTACATCGAAGAACATTCTCCTAAAGAAAATTGAAGAATGTTCAAATTTTTTCTAAATTTTTTTTAAATAAAAAGTCATTAAAAGATGAGTATTATTGATCACTTTAGAAAAAAATACTTTTAGAAAAAAATTTAACCTATCGTCGCCGTCCCCAAGAAATTAGAAAAATTTTGACACCGGTTTCAAGAGAATCGGTTTTCTTAAAACCGGTGCTAAAGTTTGTCACAAAAACAAAGCTTCCTCTTTAAAAAAATTTAATCCATCGTCACAATCACCAAAAAATTAGAAAAATTAAGGCCCCGGTTTCAAGAAAATCGGTTTAGATAAAAATTTAACCCATTGTTGCCATCTCCGAGTATGTTTGTATGTGTGTACCTATGTATTCCACCCGCTAAGGATGATCCAAAAATTTTTGTGAAAAATTTTGGCACCGGTTTCAAGAAAATCGGTCCTTTAATGCTTCCTCTTGGATCATCCTTAGTGGGTGGAATACATAGGTACACACATACAAACATTTTTTAAAAATTATGATTTTTCGACATTTTAGAACATTAAAAATTGGTCTATTAATGAATGAGTAATTTGCAAACCAATTTTCTTGAGACCGGAGCTAAAGTTTTTCACAAAAACAAAGCTTTCTCTTAAAAAGAATTAAACCCATCGTCGCAATCCCCCAAAAATTGAAAAAATTTTGGCCCCGGTGTCAAGAAAATCGGTAAAAAAAAAAATCGAACCCCATCGTAGCCATCCCCGAGAAATTATAAAAATTTTGACACTTTTTGCAACAGAATCGGCCAATTAATGAATGAGTAGTTTACAGTCAAACAAACAGACAGACAAACACAAAAATGCTATAAATTGAAAAATATCACTTTTTAAAAAAAGAACCGCTAAATTAAATTGCCCTATTGCACTCCTGAGATTTCAAGAAACATTTTGGGTACAAGTTTTTTCAAAATCGGTCCAATAGTTTTTAAGTTAATAACGTTCAAACACACACCACCCGTAAGAATTTTATATATTAGTATAGATATAGATTAGTATAGATTAGTATAGATATAGATGACGCATAGAAGCATGCGCTCATTGGTCGCGCCATCTTGATGCGGAAGGTTTCAGTTCACAACACTTCCTCCAAACTTTTGCAACCAATGCCCTGACGTAGTCTGTCGAAACGCACGTGCTCCAAAGGCTTCATCAGAATATCGGACAGTTGTAGCTTCTCCTCGATATGCAGGAGATCAATGGTACCTTCCAGGTACCTTTCTCGAACGTAGAAGTGGCGTATTTCTATGTGCTTGCTTCGATCTACTTTATAAGAACAATGACAGTGACTTTTTCTTCGCCAGTAAATAATCAACAAAGAGAATTAAGCGACCCAACTGGCCATTAAAAATCCTCATGACGTTTCGACCATTGCACATTGATTCTTTTCAAGTGAAAGTGTGACAAATGTTCAACAAGTATTCCAATCGCATGAAACTCCTACGTCGCCTGACATTGTGCCCTAACTAAAACTACGTCATGGGTCGCAAAGATGTTTTGTGCGTCGAATTAACAAATAAAATAAAGGTATAATTTGTCACATTTTCACTTGAAAAGGATCAAAGTTTATGGTCAAAACGTCGTGAGAATTTTTAATAAATTTTGGCCAGTTGGGTTGCTTAATTCTCTTTGCTATTTTATAAGCTTATTATTTACTTATTAATCAATTAAGACTTTTAAGTATCGGCGTACCTGCGCACGTTTAAAAATTAACACAAATTTTAGGATAATTAGAATTACGCTTGTATCGAAAATGTATCACTTTTTCCTTCCTTCCCTCACCACCTCTCTTAACGCAATGTATATGTCGCAGGCTTATTGCAAAATCAGCCCTTTTGCAAAAAGACTAGCCTCTTTGTGAAAGGCCGGCATTTTGCGAAGCACTGATCGTTTCCCAATAAGACTGAACGCACTTTAGGCCTTTTTGGCACACATGGGCTGGTGCTAGGCTAGGCACTTTGCAAAAAGTCTAAAATACGTTAGTCTTATTAAAGAAACGATCAAATGCTCTCGCAAAATGCCGGCATTTCGCAAGAGAGCTAGCATTTTTGCAAAAAGATTGATTTTGCAATAAGCCTGCGACATATACATATGTACGTACATATGTAAGTCTTTCTTGACACATTTTCATAGATGCATGTTCAGCATAACGAGCGTATTCGTTAACAGAAAAGAAATACAGTGACGGTAGAAGTAGTAATTACGCGCGTGTACGTAATTCCGGCGCGATTAGTTACCGGATCTCACCACAGATTTCGCCAAGGGCATACAAAAGAAAAAAAAAAGTAATCCATCCCGCGTTAATATAATTTATGACGTTGCCGCGTTACTCGGCGCACTCGCTAAAACCGCCCTAGAAGTATCTTGGGCTTGGAATATACGGATTCATTAATCCGTCCAACCTGCCACTTCTCGCAGTTCGTTGGCGGTTCTTGCAATTTTTTGTCGGTTCGCGTGTAACCAAGTTGTTGACGTTGGACCTTTTACTGTCAAGCTTTTATTTATTTAAAAAAATAATTCAATTTTCTTCCCCCGCGCAAAATATGAAATTGGATAGATTAATACTGAAATGTGAATAGTCGCGCTGTTTCATATTTGTATTATATTCCATATCTCGCATTTTTATTTTCCTATTTTTTACTCACTAATAAGTACTACATTAAGCATACTATATTATACAAAGTATATAATATTATCCTGTTAAAGCAGTCTCTTTCAATTAAAAATATTGATAGACGTTGTGCTCGATAAGCTGCTTTATTGATAGGAAGATTATGATGGTAATATTAATTATGCGGGCCATATTTCACAATAAATCCACTGATCCGCGTTGACAAATAAATTAACGCGCATCACGACATGGTGGCTTTATTACTATAAAATTATATTCCCAGCGTACAATTAAAATTAGTGGCTTATGACCGTTTACATTTAAAGTGAACAAGTTAAGATATAAAAATGTGTATGTTAATCATATATTAAAATACAATAGAATTTCCAATTTAGCTTCTTCTCAGGATTATTCTTCTTCACGCAAATAAGTTTGAAAATAATATATTGAAAAAAAAACAATTGTAAAATTTGACAAATAATTATTAGTGAGTATGCATTTACAATTTAATTAGAAAAACATATCTATATAAAAGTTTTGAAAATGCAATATACGTCAAATTAATTTATTAGTATTGTATTACTACATAATATTATACGTAATTTTAATTACATATCCTAAATAGAAGGCCGTCCAATAGCGTCTAATATATCCAGATTTTCATTTTGCCGATAATATATTTTCATGTCAAGAGTTTCAAACAAAAGTTCATGCAAATTCAGGTCATTTTCGAACTATCTATGCCCTTGGGGACACAACGAGCGGACAATTCCGCTTGTTTTCCAAACAATGTACAAAAGTGTTAGGAAGCCAGTTGTTGGGGTCTCAACACGTGGGTGAAAATATAATAAAGCTTTATATTAGCTGAATTGAATGGTGAAGGGAAAACGGAAAACGTGCGATTACGCGCGTTTATATCCGAGTTCGTAAATCGGACGGTACTTAAAGCGGATGCTGCCGCGCGCCCCAGAAAGCCCCGAGGTGGATAATGCGGCACGCTTTGTGCTCGATATTAATTCTACGCACAGAAGCAATTCACGTTGTTTAGCGTTGTCGGTATTGCGCGCGGCTACGAGAATTATATGCGTCCCGCGATATCAAAGTCAGAAATAAAGTAATAAGCAAGTTAAAATAAGTTTTGTGTTATTTTAAGCTACTCGCTCGTTTTACATTAATTACATCACCTAACGTACGTTTTGTAATACAAAGTTATGCTACAATAAAAAATTACCTGTCTTCATATATAAATCTTCTATCAGATCTTGTCTTAATTTGCAATTCCTCTTATATAAAACTGTTACATATGTCATTTGTCAAATTAAATTACCAGAATCTAGAATCACCTCAGCCTAATTTATTTATATTTTTTCTATAAGAAAAAGTTCTTTGCAAAAAAAATTTTTTTGCCGAATAGTATTATTACAGCGTAATGTGTGTATATAAATGTACCTAATATATAAACGCATTACGGCATTTATTATAAAGTAATTAAAATATTGATATTATTAAGAGCAGTAGAAAGTTCTTAGCTTTTCTTTTTTGCAAAATTCAAACTTTATTTGAAACCAAACTTTATCGCCCGGAATAGGTGGTAATCTGATGGGGACATGTCCGGGGAATATGCGAATATGCCGCGTGCGAGAGAAGTTCCCAGCCCAACGCAAAGATGATCTTCTTCGTCGCCTCAGCAGCATGTGGCTGTGCGTCTTAGCTTTAATTTTTGCATCAACCGGAGCAACATTTCAAATTGAAATATTTTCCTGACCTTTCGTGATTTTAAAGTATTAATATTAATATTAATAATAATTACAAAACGCTATATGAAGGCCATTATAAGAGGCCATTTACTGGACAAGGAAACCGCAAAGTCATTCTGCTGCATGACAATGCACGGTCACATGCTGCTGAGGTGATGAAACAGATAATATTTTCATTGGGTTGGGAACTTCTCTCGCACGCGGCGTATTCCCCTGACATGTCCCCTTCAGATTACCACTTATTCCGGGCAATGCAGCATCACTTGTCTGATACACACTTTAGAACAAAAAAAAAATCCGAAAAAAAAAACATTGATGACTTTTTCGCTTCGAAACCGGTGAGCTTTTATCATCTAAGAATTCGCAAGTTGCCGGAAATATGGCAGTAGGTCATCGATAACAACGGGGAATATTTCGATGAATAAGCTCTTTTTGTTCGTTTTTCAAAATAAAGTTTGAATTTTGCCAAAAGAAGCTAAGACCTTTCTACTACACACCTAACATTTGATATTAATAACAAATAATATATTCTAAAATTTATTTTACAAAATAACTAATTAACTAATTAATGCTGTCAATAGCGCTCTGTGTCCTCCTTCGTTATTATTGTCGACCGGCTCGACGTTATGTTCGTTCGTTTGTTCGCGCAAGTTTTTCCCCGATGCTCATCGCGAGGTCCTTACGTTAACGTCCCCTTCGCGAAAGTCAGGCAAAAACGAATACTACCGGGCTTTATCCCGTGATTCTATAATTTACCGTCGATTTTACGATCCGAGATTTTCGCGCAACAACGAAAAGCGAGCTAGAACCTGTGATTATAAATAGCCACGAAACATATGTACTTGCAAATATTCAAAATAGAATATAACAATCATTAGTAATACAATATAACAATCACTAGTAATACGATTACAATATGTCAATTATACGATAGTACATATACCTTCTGAACCGCAGTGACGAACAGCTTCACGACGAGCTCCGCTTTGCGTGGAAACAAAGTTGCAACTGCTGAAGGGCTGAAGTCCACAATAAAGCGTTGCCTTGCACATAGAAAAATGTAGGCGGCAGACTGCAAATAAACGGCCAATCATGTTAAGAATATTCAAAAACTTAGATTGTAAAACTCTCAGTTATGATTGTTCGGTTTGTTTCTATCGCACTCCTTATATACCCAGGGTCTCAGCTCCTTATGCCCCTCTCTTTTCTATTCACCCAACCGTAGTTCTTCACAACTTACCCTCTCTTCGCCGTTTAGATTTTTCAAAATCAAATATCTAATACCGAACGGCATGTTGACCTTAACATGTTATGTCCGAAAGAATGTGATTTGTGGAAATACAGAATACTGTGAAATACAGAAGCATTAAAGAATTCTATTGTTAACACGCTTACTGCCACGTGTATCATTTACGATACATCCAAAATCTAAGTATGCAGGCCAGGTGGATCATAAATGATATATCGAGTAATTAGGTCAACTAATAAAAATAAAAAGAAAATAGAAAAACATAAATACTGCAAGAATCTAATCTATCTATCTATCTAAAATAGAATGTCTGTATGTATGTCTGTTTTTTATACACTTTTAAACTATTCGACCGATCTGGACCAACTTTTGCACAGTTAATCTTTACATCGTTGCGCAAAACATAGGCTACTATGGAACCTCGATATTTCACTTACCGATCAGCGACTTCATCCCTTGGTTTTCCAGGACGTTTTTTCGGGAATTTTGAGATTGCTCGCTCGCGATGTACAAAAAACCTCAATATTTCACTTACCGATTACCGATTTTATTCCTTGGTTTTCCTGGGCGTTTTTTAAGTGAAATATTGAGGTTCAGTGTACATCGCGAGCGAGCAATCTCGAAATTCCCGAAAATGCGCCCGGGAAAATCAAGGGATGATTACCTACAGTATTCGCTGAATACTATTTCTTATTTGAATTTAATTTCAATCTCAAATCAAACTTTTGCAACAGGCATATAAATAAATATTGTAAGTATGTGGCATTTTCGGAAGATAACGAATTACCTTACATGCGAGCAAACAATCTCGAAATTCCCGAAAAAAATGCCCGGGAAAACCTAGGGATGAAGTCGCTGATCGGTAAGTGAAATATCGGAAAAGCGGAAACGACTCAATAGCGTAAAACTCGAGTAGAAAAGGACCGGTTACGACATGTTCAATTAAGGAAAACATTTATACTGTTTGATTTGAAATTAGAAGCATTTTATAGTTATGATCCAAATTACAAACATCAATTTCATCCGAGAGTAATAATTGGGAAAATGGATGCAATATGTGATCATTGTCAAGCAAAAAAGTTTAAAATCAAAGCACCTGGTGTGTTGTTCAAACGGAAAAGTTAAATTACCACCTTTAAAGCGGACACACTCCTTATGTTTGTCCATAATATTGATATTAAAACACAAATAAAGTCGTTTGAAGAAAAACGACGCCCGGGCGAAGCCCGAATAACCAGCTAGTATCTAATAAAGTATAGCAACTGATCAGAAAACAGCCTTAGCCTGAGAGTGTAATTTTTTTATTCCGCCCGGCAGTGAAAGTGTTAGAACTATTTGTGTTATAACTATTTGTTATACCGTCTAGCAATATTATCTCAATATTATATCAAAATATTTTAAATAATAATGCTATTTTCCGTATTTGAATTAGGAAATTCAGGGGGAAGGGGGGGGGAGAGGAATTGCTCAAACGTAGAATATCTCTAATTTTTTTATAAAACCACGGAGTGATATCGGATATTATAACATCAAGATGAGAGAACTTCCTGAATTAAAGCAAAATTTCTTTTATTGTATCTATTAATAAATTTTTTTAAATTTAGGACTGCAAAACGGCTTGGAGCAAAATTGCTCTGGGGAGTCTGGAGCAAAATCGCCTCTGTCGTCGATGAGTTCGCAGCAAACCACGCCTCGATGCAGGCCGAGAAGCGCGACGCTATTTGTTCTTTGCTGAGAAGAGCGGCCGCACAGTATATGCGAGCCTCCTCCCCGGCGCGCGGCGCCGCGCCTCCCGGTGGCACGTTTGCCGCCTGCCCCCGCGGCGCAATAAATAAAGCTGACCGATAACGATAATACAACGGGAAGCATTTCGGGGTGCTTTATCGCGCCCCCGGTATATAAGCCGGCTCGAACATTTCCGTCCCAAGACAAGTTGGCGAACGAGTACACGGGCCTTAAGTGCGCGTTAAATCTCACGCTCCGTGGATTTATTCGGCGGGGGAGGGACGTCGGTGGGCCCTTCTTCTCTTCCCTCCACGTCTACTAGAATACCATGGCTTTCACGAGCGAAAGGATGCGAGGTAAAGCAGGCAATTTCTCTTTCGTGTTACTTCGTATTACTGATATACCTACATTGACGATTTTTGAAAAGTTTTCACGGGCAATATTTCACACTTTTCTTCATCTCTGTCGAGACTACGGCGACTTTTTGCATTTTTACTTTTTGCTTTATTACTGGATAGGGATTGCACTAGCGAAATCGCGCTTTGTGGAATATGTCGCGATTGGTCGAGGCGGATTCGAAGGGCGAAATAATCGGAGCGTAAAGGAACCAGGTCAAATGTCAGGAGTAATTTTCGGCGGAAGCCATTAGCGCGCAAAAGACGCGTCTCCGAGGGAACGCTCTTTGCGGCTTGCCGCACTATAGGTACGTTTTTTCTCTAGCCTCCTTCCGTATTTTTTCTTTTCCCGCCTTTTCTTCCTCTTTTTACTTAGGATTCATAACTATTCGCGATGGGTACGTTCGAGAAACATCTTGCAAAATAAAGACGCGATTCGGCCTTGATCTGTCATCTGTGTACAACGCTGGGCGGTCAAAGTAATTTGCGGCTGTAACAAGAAGGAACTTTCCCTTCTCTCTCTGCCAAAGTAAACGAAAAGACGCGCCGTAGCGTAACGCAGTTTTGTTCACGACACTATGCGAATCATGCTTGGTGGAAAAAAGTTAAACTTCAAAATCAAATAATATAACACACGTCATAAAGTTATATATGTATATTTTATCTATAAAATTATATTACTATCTATACAATTATATTACAGTTATTTTTAGTTAAAGTTATTTACAAGTTATCCGATATATTACTATAAATTTGTACGTTATATGCAGTGGACAAAATCGTTCGATACTTTTCCGCTTGGTTTCGCTTTTGCCTCCAAAAATCGCGGGCTTTCAACGAAGAGTTACCGCCGGTCGCATTGTTCGTTTACTCAGTTCCGCGACGTTCTCGTGACGTTTGTGAACGAAATAGGCGAAGCCGTGAGCGCAAACAGATTTGTCCAGATAACGAAAGCAACATGGGAATAGCTGAAACCGATATTACACAGAATTTCCGCCAACTAATCCCGCGAGAGATAGAGACATTCACGAATATCTTGTAAATAATCCTGTGGATAGGATTAAGTTAAGATAGTAAAGCAACTCAACTTAAAGACGTTTTACTTCTTAAGTTATAAAATGACTCGATAACAATTTACGTATCGTATATTTGTAATGATCAAGGTAACGAGCTTTAAGCATGGAAGAAGTATGTTAAAGCTTTGTTAAAGCAGATAATAGTTGGTTGTTAACAAAACAAGGTTCAAAGACCACCTTCAATGACCAACTATTCTCTCCTTTAACAAATTATTTCTGTTACAAATATTAAGCGTTAAGGTGGTTCATGCAGTACTTGCAAGTCAAATAGGCAACTATTTTTATTAGTGATAAATAAGTGTGATTTTTGTCTGTAAAAATCAGCATATAATTAGATTTATTATTTATGACATCTTTAATGTTATACGACCTCTACGTAATTAAAATATTGAGACAAAAGTCACTTCTTTTACTAAAGTTGTGAGCATGGTCGGTATACACGACCAGTCAGCAGCACGCGTGGTAAGCAGTCTTCGTCGCCGCGATCTATATAACCTTTACGTACAATTGTCAAATATTGAGCGAGCAGCCTCGACGTAAGGGAAGTTTCGAGACAAACGTGCACAAACGTGGTAAACGTTGAAAGTTTTGAGATAAGTATGCGCCTTACCCATCAGCTGACACGTGCGACGTTGTGAAGCTGCCGCTAATGCCGCTCGAGTCCAGCCATCAGTTCCGTGTTGTCGATTTAGTCAATCAAAAATTACGTTTTATTATTATATGGTTCGGTCAATGAACTCGGGCTTTCGTCCAGTATCTTACAAAATGTTTATTGCATCGTTTCGTCAGTTTTTGGTTCGTTCAAGTACATTTGAAGTATTGCAATTTTTGCAGCATAAGCGCTTTTGCCTCGTTTTTCGCATAGGGTCTACCCCCACCGCGTTAAATTGGCAAAGTTTACGGACATATATCTCCGGAACCAATCGGTTAAAAAATCCGAAATTTTACAGACACACTCTAGGAACGTTAACCTTTCATTTAATATCACATTTTCCGGGCTAACTACATATGACCTAAATGCATGAACCACCTTAAAGGGCGTTGTGTCACTAAATGGAAAACGGCCAAAGTTGACGAATTAGAGTAATATGATAATATATGAATATACATTTTAATAGTTTATACACTGTGTTAAAGCAGTTAATATTTGTTCGTTGAAGATGGTCATTGAACCTTGTTTTGTCAATAACCAACTACTGTCTGCTTTAACAAAGTTTTAACATGCTTTTGCCATGATTAAAGCAGAGAATACTTTGTATTTATGCTTTCTAGCATATAAAATTGTATATGTAGGGGAGACCGGGCTGAGATCGATAGTTTTGTTTGGTGCCGATTTTTAACAACAAAATAAATAATTTCAGTTAATTGTGGTATACCGTTGTAAAGAGTGAACCTTTAGCTACAAAATTTATATAATAAATTTTTGTCTACGTCGCTTTGTTTAACCGGTATAGAGCAAAAACGACAACGGTGGAAAAATTAAAATCTCTAAAATGCCGGGGCAGAGTCGTCACTCCATAAATACATAATTCCGATTATGAAAACTGATAAGATACATTTTATTAATTATTTGTTAATGGAAAAATGTACACATTTATTAATTAAAGTATTAAAAGTTTTATCATTTTGTGTTTTTTTGTGTGTGTACGGATCCTATAACTCAAGAACTAACCAACCAAATATTAAAAAAATATATATGAAATAGGGGTAGAAAAGACTGAAAAATATAATAAAATTAGGAAATTTGCCAATATTATAAAAGCCCACCCCAGGTGCTTACTGACGAATTAGCCCCAACCACAAGTTTCAGGTTTGATCGCCCACGAAATATTAGACATCAACGATAATGAAAAAACTACACTGGATTCGTGTTCAGCATGTATTACTCTTTATAATCACGTACCTCGAGATTTGGAGAGCAAATATTATTGCAGATATTACAAAATTTCCACGCGCAGAAAATTTTACTTTCACCTTCCGAAAACACGTTTGCCCTCGTAAAAATCATAACACGGCAGGTAACCTGCCGAAACTCCGTTGGTCACATGAGTACCATAAGCAGCGTTTACAATGTTAATAGCGAGTTCGCACAATATACAGGTTCCGAGATATTTGGTTTGACGATTTTACCCCGAAGTCTTTTTCGCCCCGGTCTCCCCTACTTAACTGACGCGATCTAGAGAGATACGAGGAATGCTGAGTAAGGAGGACCCTGAACCGATTCGGCTTGACGACCGAAAGGAGATAAATACAGAGGAGAGAGGTTGTTTTGCGTAATGAATAAGTGAAACCATTGTAAAGAGAATTTAAGTGTTTATTAAAAGCATTTGAAACGTCAGATCAGAGTCTGTGATTAACTCCTGCGAACGACGATCCTCATTCAGTGCCCGTAGCGGCGCTACAGATAATTACCGTTCTCGTCTTTTCTTGAACCATTTTTTTGAGATGGTGGACGATCTTGACCCGAAGGCTTTGATGGAGGAACTTGACCCGAAGACTTTGATGGAGGAACTTGACCCGAAGACTTTGGTGGAGGATCTTGACCCGAAAGCTTTGATTGAGGATTTTCTTTTCCCTTGCTCCAAGCCACGCCTTTACAAGGATACGGCTGCTTGGGAGGATGTTCACATATCCCACTCATTTTCTAATATATCTGTAAATTTATAAGTTATGACATAAATGCTTCTTTATTATATGAAGCTGTGTAAAAACAAAGAAAGAGAGAAAGTGAGGGACGCGTTAATTTTTATTCCAGAGCTACGCCTTCTGAAGTTTTTATTTTTAAATGCAGTGTACTGATATGTGTAAACATGGATATCTTATCGGTTAATATATGCAATAAAATATCTTTATAGCTCAACGACTAATAATATAAAAAAAAACGGACAGGTATACACAAACAATAAATATTTAACAATGCATTTAACATTTAATGTCTGCCATAGAAATTGTGTCTCGCATACCTCTACTGGTATTTTCGACGAAGCGGAAAATCACGGTTGCGACCAAAACCATTCGCGCGATTATGGAGAAAATTTAAAAGAGCACAATGTCCGTCCGTCGTTGAGGGTCGCGATTGAAATTTTGTTTTGTTACTACAAAAAATAAAACCGCATGCACGGACGATGCAGTATGCATGGATACGTAGAGCGCGAATGTATACTTATTACTTATAGGTACATATGTATATATGTATATATGTACGTAAATACAATAGAATATAAATTGATATTTAACATTAGATGCAAGAACAGCAATGTTCAGAATTATATTTAGTAATTTTACAAGTTTCTGAGTCGTATGTATAAAAAGATATATATTGTAGATATAATATTTACAAAAAAGTTATTATTTAAAGTGGCAATTTTATTAATATCTCGCCCGCGAATTAATTAATTCATGTGTAGCGTCAGAGACACGAGACTTCTCGCTGAATTCACGCGTGAGTTCTCTTTTCGCGAGAAATGACACGCCTCGGTGAGCCACCGCATCGCCCTTGGGGACACAGCGAGCGGACAATTCCGCTTATTTTCAAAACAATGTACGTCAAAAGTGTTAGGGAGCCAGTTTTTGGGGTTTCAACACGTGGGTGAAAATATAATAAAGGCAAAGCTTTGTATTAGCTGAATTGAATGGTGAAGGGAAAACGGAAAACGTGCCAGTACGTGCGTTTATATCCAAGTTCGCAAATCGGACGGTACTTGAAGCGGATGCTGCCGCGCGCCCTAAAAAGCCCCGAGGTGGATAATGCGACACGCTTTGTGCTTGATATTAATTCTACGCACAGAAGCAATTCACGTTGTTTAGCGTTGTCGGTATTGCGCGCGACTACGAGAAATATATGCGTCCCGCGGTAGCAAAGTCGGGAATGAAGTAATAACCAGGTTAAAATAAACTTTGTGTTATTTTAAGCTATTTGCTCGTTTTACATTAATTACATCACCTAACGTACGTTTTGTAATACAAAGTTATACTACAATAACAAATTCAAACTTTATTTGAAACCGAACTTTATCGCTCGGAATAGGTGGTAATCTGATGGGGACATGTCCGGGGAATATGCGAATATGCCGCGTGCGAGAGAAGTTTCCAGCCCAACGCGAAGATGATCTGCTTCGTCGCCTCAGCAGCATGTGGCCGTGCGTCTTAGCTTTAATTTTTGCATCAACCGGAGCAACATTTCAAATTGAAATATTTTCCTGATTTTTCGTGATTTTGAAGTGTTGATATTAATATTATTAATAATTACAAAACGCTATATGAAGGCCATTATAAGAGGCCATTTACTGGACAAGGAAACCGCAAAGTCATTCTGCTGCATGACAATGCACGGCCACATGCTGCTGAGGCGATAAAACAGATAATCTTTTCATTGGGTTGGGAACTTCTCTCGCACGCGGCGTATTCCCCGGACATGTCCCCTTCAGATTACCACTTATTCCGGGCGATGCAGCATCGCTTGGCTGATACACACTTTAGAACAGAAGAAGAAATCCGAAAAAAAACATTGATGACTTTTTCGCTTTGAAACCATTGAGCTTTTATTATTTAGGTATTTGCAAGTTGCCGGAAATATGGCAGAAGGTCATCGATAACAACGGGGAATATTTCGATGACTAAGTTCTTTTTGTTCCTTTTTCAAAATAAAGTTTGAATTTTACCAAAAAAAGCTAACAACTTTCTACTACACACCTAACATTTGATATTAATAACAAATAATATATTCTAAAATTTATTTTACAAAATAACTAATTAACTAATTAATGCTGTTAATAGCGCTCTGTGTCCTCCTTCGTTATTATCGTCGGCCGGCTCGACGTTATGTTTGTTCGTTTGTTCGCGCAAGTTTTTCCCCGATGCTCATGGCGAGGTCCTTACGTTAACGTCCCCTTCGCGAACGTCAGGCAAAAACAAACACTACCGGGCTTTATCCCGTGATTCTATAATTTACCGTCAATTTTACGATTCGAGATTTTCGCGCAACAACGAAAAGCGAGCTAGAACCTGTGATTATAAATAGCCACGAAACATATGTACTTGCAAATATTCAAAATAGAATATAACAATCATTAGTAATACAATATAACAATCACTAGTAATACGATTACAATATGTCAATTATACGATAGTACATATACCTTCTGAACCGCAGTGACGAACAGCTTCACGACGAATCTTCAAAAACTTAGATTGTAAAACTCTCGGTTATGATTGTTCGGTTTGTTTCTATCGCACTTCTTATATACCCAGGGTCTCAGCTCCTTATGCCCCTCTCTTTTCTATTCACCCAACCGTAGTTCTTCACAACTTACCCTCTCTTCGCCGTTTAGATTTTTCAAAATCAAATATCTAATACCGAACGACATGTTGACCTTAACATGTTATGTCCGAAAGAATGTAATTTGTGGAAATACAGAATACTGTGAAATACAGAAGCATTAGAGAATTCTATTGTTAACACGCTTACTGCCACGTGTATCATTTACGATAAATTCTACTGTATACTCTACTAATTCTACTGCAGGTATACATGATAAGACATATAAAACGCGGTGAGCGTATATTATGTTAAGTATAGATTGAAAAAGAGAGATATTGTCTGAAACAGTCGTTTTTGTGTCGAATTCAATTTCACAAAGGAGTTTAACTTTAAAGCAAGGACGTGAAAAATAGACTCGAGACCACTCGCAAGTCGTTACAAGAAAGATTGTTAAGATGTTTAAATTAAGGTTGTTACTTATAATAATATTTGCACATTCCAAATTTTAAAAACACATGAAGAGGAGAATTTTCTTTCCTTTCTCTTCCTATTTAAGAAAACATTTAAAAAAACACATAAATAGGAATTATTTTTCTTTTTTTCTTCATATCTAAGAAGCAGATGTTTTCTTTCTTTTTTTTCTTTTATGTTTGCGTTCTTTCTATCTTTTATAGCAAAAACATTTATTTGTTGAGATAAAAGAACGTGGTTAGAAACACAAATTATATCTATAAATCAACAAAAGAAGGACTTTTTGAAAGACAGATAAACAATAGATCGGAGCATTTTGGCATTCAGGTACAAAGAAGAAATGAAAGGAAAGAAAAACTTTCTCCGGTCAGCACTAAAATGATCACTCCAAGTACGAATCAAATTTCTTGGCCCAGAGCTGGGATTTAGTTGCACATTTCGGGCCGATTCCCGGGGCGACGCCTCCTGTTCCCCCACTGCCGCTCGAGGCTCGGCGGCCGAGCCGCCGACAGCGCGCTTGACATTGTTTCTCAGGAGCATCACTCGTGCTATACGTAGGATTGAACTACGATACATTCCCCCCGAACAACATTAAGTAGTTAGTTAGAACAGTCTTTTTTCAATAATTAATAATTGAAAATCTTTACATTATTATTATTATTATTATTCTATATACAGGGTGAGTCATTTAAATCTATAAACGCTAATATCTCGAAAAATATGGAAGATACGGAAAAATGTTTCAGACAAAAGTTGTATGGTCTAAAGGGGGACATAAGATGGTGGCAATGATTTGACTTTGGATGGTCGTTTGAAGCTCACGTGAACGTCACCTTCAATTTTTTAAATGGAACCCCCTATATTGTAGTATATCGTTTGAAAGGGCATAAAATAAGAAAAATTTTGGCGCAAACCAGAGGTCGATACGTTGACCCGTTCGGGAGTTATTTAGGGTTAAAAATTGACTTTTTCCAAATTGGACTTTAAATAACTCCCGAACGGATCAACGTATCGACCTCTGGTTTGCGCCAAAATTTTTCTTATTTTATGCCCTTTCAAATGGTATACTACAATATGGGGGTTTTACTTAAAATTTTTTAGTGTCCCAGGGGACTGCAACACAAAAATTTGAAATGGAACCCCCCCAATATTGTAGTATATCATTTAAAAGGGCATAAAATAAGAAAAATTTTGGCGCAAACCAGAGGTCGATACGTTGATCCGTTCGGGAGTTATTTAAAGTCAAATTTGGAAAAGGTCAATTTTTGACCCTAAATAACTCCCGAACGGGTCAACGTATCGACCTCTGGTTTGCGCCAAAATTTTTCTTATTTTATGCCCTTTCAAACGATATACTACAATATAGGGGGTTCCATTTAAGAAATTGAAGGTGACGTTCACGTGAGCTTCAAACGACCATCCAAAGTCAAATCATTGCCACCATCTTATGTCCCCCTTTAGACCATACAACTTTTGTCTGAAACATTTTTCCGTATCTTCCATATTTTTCGAGATATTAGCGTTTATAGATTGAAATGACTCACCCTGTATATATTGTTGCTATTGAATTACATATTTAAATAAAACCTGTAATAATTATATAATATTTTATTTGGAACTCTTAGTTTGTACGCTATACTTATAACAAAATTACATATTAGGCCATTTATTTTCGCAATATATATAGAATACAATTGATTAAGAAATCGGTAAGCGTGGTGTGTGTAGAAATACGTACTATATATAATTATTATACAAATTATAATTAGGACAATAGTTTCCGCGCAACCCATGAGGTACTATTGCTAAAGCGTTTTTTTTTTAAGTGATTTTTCCAGTAGGCCTACTCCACTGAAGAGAAAAATAATGTGAAAAAATTTATTAATAAACGAACGAGGTGAAATCAAAGGAACAATAAATTATTGTAAATATTAAGTCGATTTTCTAGGCCATTTACATAATTCTGCAAGAGATGGGATATCTCTAATATAGGAATATTAGAAGAAATATTTCACTTTAGCTTTAAAATGCGAAATATTTTTTCAATTAAATTAACAATTGTTGTTTAAATTTTTAGTACATAATTGGGCCAAAATTCAATCAATTAATTGAAAAGTAAGTCACTAACTGTAATGACAAATGGAATTACTTTACCTTAAAATTCGCAGTTATAAATCAGTATGCACATAAGTAGTAATATGTATGTATGAGTAGTAATATCACGTAAGTAATAATGTATAACCGGTATATTTTTGAGAGGATAAATGAATGAATGATAAGAAAGAAATAATAAAATAAATGTTTCGATATAATTAAAGACTAAAGAGAATGAAGGAATAGATGTATAAAATTAAAAAGATTAGAATTATTGTAAAGAAATACTGATTTGTATGCATGCCACTTGATTGCAATTGTTTAACTCTTATTCATATTTCTTATTGATATTGTGATACACAAATTAGTAGCGATATAATTCTGATGAATTATAAATTTATCTTATTCATTACGTAATGAATAAGATAAATTTATGCTTAAACACACGTTGTTTATTAACAGCATCATCTAATTCGCAACAAATATTACACGCAACACGCGGTATTATACGGACGTCACGCAAACAATCTTTTGTCTAATGCCTATGAGAGCGTGAAGTGCGCGGTCACTAACACTATTAACGCGCAACTCACGGACAGGTTTCCGTTTAATCGTAATCTGTAATTGGCCACGTTTAAACCTTTTTATCTCAAAAACTGCTGCTTGGAACAAAAAGTGGCAAATACGTTTTAAATTTATTTTTTCGAGAACTTTATTGCTATGGTATTTTGATTCGCGAATTTCGGGACACCCTGTATATAGAATATTAATAATAATAATAATGTAAAGATTTTCAATTATTAATTATTGCAAAAAGACTGTTCTAACTAGCTACTTAATATTGTTCGGGGGGAATGTATCGTAGTTCAATCCTACGTATAGCACGCGTGACGTTCCTGAGAAACAATGTCAAGCGCGCTGTCGGCGGCTCGGCCGCCGGGCGCCGAGCCTCGAGCGGCAGTGGGGGAATAGGAAGCGTCGCCTCGGGAATCGGCCGGAAATGTGCAACTAAATCTTAGCTTAAACAATGGCCATTGTTTAAGCTGGGATTAATCTACAGTAGCCCTAGCGGTCCTGCCTACAGAAACAACTGTAGAATCGATAGTTTATCTGCCGATACTAGCCGAGTGTGGTGAAAAATCCGTGCTCCTGCACCGAGAAGATTCAAAAGAAATTCGTTTGGCAAACACGCCGCGGTCAATCAAGCACCATTCAACGGCCGTAATAAAATAACACGCGATCGACAAGGGGGCGGGAGCAATTTCGAATGCTTTGCCGACGCGTTATACGTTTGCACGATTTAGTTAATTGGCTTGGCCTCTCGATGACTTTTAACAACGATATTGTACAAGTGACACTTTAAAAGGAGAGAGATCGCCGAAATGGTGTTTATTAAAAAAGATAACAACACTATTAATTTACAGAAGGACACCGACAACCTTCCCGTCATATATGACAAAATAATAAATTTAATGTAAGCTCTTTCGGTTACCTCTGCCTTTGTTTTTCACTTAGTCGTCCGTTGTCATCTGAGGTGAACGCACCATCGAACACCACACTCGTTAATATGACTCTCATATATCTTTTATACCATTCGACACACAAAACATGTAAGCGGTGCTCTCTTTGCTACTTCAATATAATTCTTATTATACTTTTTCCGCATTATACTTTAACTCGTAAAAATTTTTCCTTTTTTGTATTTTAGTTCGTAGACTCATTGCTGCCACATTGTGTACAATGAAGTGTTTTGCAAGCGTTTAATGTAATGTATGTACTTGATAAGGACCGGATTCTCTGTTGAAACGCGTTGTGCTTTTTAAATAAAGACTGCCAGTTCGGTCGAAGTTAATGATTTTGTTTATGTTATTACTACTTATTCTTTGCTTGTTCTAAACGTACTTGTGAAATTCAGAAATGAACAACCGACATCGATATAGATTTGAAAAATAGTGAGGAGAAAATATTATAGAAATATTTGATAGCTTCTTTGTTAACGAATTGAGACATGCAGACCACATAGCAACGATATTCAAATGAACAGTATTACTTCGAGTTCTATTCCAGATAGCAAAGTAACGATAAAATGATGTCTATAGTAATATCTATAGTAGACGTTAAAGAGTTAGATGTCTTTATGTCGTCTCTTAACATCAATATGATATGATGCTTCCTAGAATGTTTATAATCTATCTAAACTCCTTGATTTTCTTTAATCTTTCTATATTTGCTATTGAGATTTAGTTCTAATAAACACTAATAGCTTAAGCTTTCTTTAACAAGAAAATAAGAAGTTTATGAACAAGATTGACTTTTATAATGTTTAATGAGACATTTCTTAATTTTTCTGACAATTATATTAATTTATTTAGAAATAGTTATCTCGTGCTTCGCAAAATCCGTTGATTAATATCCATCTTGTTAAAGTTGAAAAAATTATAAACAAAACTATAATTAAAATTAATATTTTATTTGTGTGTTAATCACATATATACAGTTGAATCTATATTATCGAATTAAACTGCGAACTAACGTTTATCATATCCATAATATCAGCTTTAATTAAACTGAAACTTGTCGCAAGAATTTCGAGTTAGGGTTTTATTAAAAATTTGACATTTTGATAACGCTTCAAAGATTATTAGATAACGACGTCACATGTGTTTCATTAAACCGAGTAAGTTTAATTTGAGTTTTGAATCACGAAATACGTGAATATAAACTGCATGAAAATATGGATTGCAGAAATGCTCGAGATTCAATCGGAATTTAAACACACGTTTGCGAGATGGCTTGATAACATAGAGCGCGTTTAATGTTCTTTAAAATTATTTACATTTTAAATATAATCTTGAAATTTGAGGAAAACTAAACAAAAATTTATAAAATTTTATAGAATTCATAAATCCTCGGTTTATATATTAGATTATATATTATATTATTAATGATAGAAAGTAATAAGGTGGACGGAAGTAGTAAGGTGGACGGTGAGAGGAAGGAAAATCAGACGGCCAGAAGAGTGATAAGGTGGAAGGAAAAAGGAGAGGAAGCGAGAAAGGGAAAGAGAGGAGGCAAGAGAGCGAGGGAGATTGGAGGTAGGTCAATTGTAGAGGGTTAATCTTACTTTTTAGGAAAACAAGGAAAGGAGAAAAGAGATTTAGGCTAAAACTACACGAATGATAAGGTGGAAGGAAAAAGGAGAGGAAGCGAGAAAGGGAAAGAGAGGAGGCAAGAGAGCGAGGGAGATTGGAGGTAGGTCAATTGTAGAGGGTTAATCTTACTTTTTAGGAAAACAAGGAAAGGAGAAAAAAGATTTAGGCTAAAACTACAAGGCAAAACTACAGAGGCAAAGCTGAGGCGGCGGATGGAGACAGAGAGGGATAATATAGTAGAAGGAAGCAAGAAAGGTGATAGAGAGGAGAGGAAAGAGAGCGAGAGTGGAAAGAAAGTGAGAGGGAGACCATCAAGGGCGGAAGAGCTGGGCAGGTTAAGAGGGAGAACTGACAGCGAAAGCTCGATAAAAGATTACATTCAGAAGAGGAAAAGAGAGATAGAAGAGGAGGAAACAGCAAAGATAGAGAAAGAGCTGCTGGAAAGGTTCAACGAGGCGAGAGAAGTCAACAGTTCGCCACCGGCGAAGGTTAAAAAGGAAGAGGAAAGGAAAGGGAACATGGAGACAGATGAAATGCTGAGGGAAATTTTAAACAAGATGGAGAAACAAGAAAAAGAAAGAAAAAAAGATAAGGAGGAAATCAAAAGAGAAATAAAAAAAGATAAGGAAGAAAATAAGAAAGAAATACAAGAGTTGAAAGAAGAATTTAAAAGAAGAGAAGGAATTTGGGAGCTGTTAAATGTTAGATGAGTTAAGTAAGATGAAGGTAGAAGTCGAAGAGGTACAAGATATAGGGCGTAGAGAGGATAAAATGACGCTGATTAAGTGCCACAGCTGGGAAGACAAAAGGAAGATAATGGCAAAAAACTTGCACATTGCTTCCTCATAGTTTTTAAGTGTGCAAGTAGAAACTTGCACATTGCTTCCTCATAGTTTTTAAGTGAGCAAATAGAAACTTGCACATTGTTTTCTCATAGTTTTTAAGTGAGCCAGTAGAAACTTGCACATTGCTTTCTCATAGTTTTTAAGTGAGCCGGTAGAAACTTGCACATTGCTTTCTCATAGTTTTTAAGTGAGCCAGTAGAAACTTGCACATTGCTTTCTCATAATTTTTAAGTGAGCAAGTAGAAACTTGCGCATTACTTAATCAACATTTTATTTCGCTTATAAAGCTTCCTCTATGAGGAAGCTTGTTTTTTATTTGATGTACAATTATTAGTAAATATTCTTTAATTTGGCTTCCTCATAGAGGAAGCTTTATAAGCAAAATAAAATGTTGATTAAGTAATGCGCAAGTTTCTACTTGCTCACTTAAAAATTATGAGAAAGCAATGTGCAAGTTTCTACTGGCTCACTTAAAAACTATGAGAAAGCAATGTGCAAGTTTCTACTGGCTCACTTAAAAACTATGAAAAAGCAATGTGCAAGTTTCTACTGGCTCACTTAAAAACTATGAGAAAACAATGTGCAAGTTTCTATTTGCTCACTTAAAAACTATGAGGAAGCAATGTGCAAGTTTCTACTTGCACACTTAAAAACTATGAGGAAGCAATGTGCAAGTTTCTACTTGCACACTTTAAAGCTATGAGGAAGCAATGTGCAAGTTTCAACTTGCACACTTTAAAGCTATGAGGAAGCAATGTGCAAGTTTCTACTTGCACACTTAAAAGCTATGAGGAAGCAATGTGCAAGTTGCTACTTGCACACTTAAAAGCTATATGGAAGCAATGTGCAAGTTTCTACTTGCTCACTTTTTTTATTATCCTAAAAAATCATTTTTTGAAGTCTCAATTATTAAGACTTGAGATGTTCTAACTGCAATTAAAAAATTAGCCCTTTTGCAAAAAGACTAGCCCTTTTGCAAAAGGCCGCCCTTTTGCGAAACACTGATCGTTTCCCGATAAAACTAAACGCACTTTAGGCTTTTTGGCATACATTAGCTGATGCTAGGCTAGACACTTACGTCAATTTTATTTAAAAAACGATCAATGCTTTTGCAATAAAGCGCCCTTTCGCCCTCTCTCTCTTTCTCTCTCTCTCTTTCTTTTTCTCATTTGAAATTTTGGAGAATTTGTACATATATCGAAGCTTTATAAAGCTGGGTCTAATCAACCAAACCATAATGAATTATATATGAAATAGGGGTAGAAAAAACTGAAAAATATATTAGAATCAAAAAAATTGCTAATAATTAATACTAAATTGTCAAAAAATATCAATTTATGAAAAGTCTCAATTGTTGAGACTTGAGATGTAGCCCTTAAAAGTTAAAATTTTAAGATTTTAGTAATTTTTTTAATTTTAATATATTTTTCAGTCTTTTCTACCCTTATTTTATATATAATTCTTTAAGATTTGGTTGATTAGTTTTTGAGTTAAAGACATTTAAAATTTCGGGGAATCCGTCCTTACATAAACATGAGTCTAATCAACCAAATTTTAAAAAATTTTATATGAAATAGGGGTAGAAAAGACAAAAGAATATAATAAAATTAGAAATAGCCCAATATTCCAAAACTTACAAAAGTTAGAGCAATCAAAGGCATTTTTTAAAAAATTCAAAATTTTATAAAGAAAGAAGCCCTTTACCAATTATCGCTAAATTCAATTCCATCCTTCCTTAAATAATACTTTATCGATTAAAAAAAAATTTAGCCCTATATCTCAATATTTGCATGAGTTAGAGCAACCAGGGACATTTCTAAATATTGAGACTTGAGATGTAGCCCTTAAAGGTTGAAATTTTAAAATATGCTCTAATTTCCACAAATTTTGAGATATCGGGCTATTTCTAATTTTCTTATGTTTTTCAGTTTTTTCTACCCCTATTTCATATATAATTCTTTAAGATTTGGTTGATTAGTTATATTTTTCAGTTTTTTCTACCACTATTTTATACAATTATTTGTTAAGATTTAAATGTTGCTCTAATTTCCATTAATTTTGAGATATCGTGCTATTTCTAATTTTATTATATTTTTCAGTCTTTTCTACCTCTATTTCATATATAATTCTTTAAATTTTGATTGATCAGTTCTCGTGTTACACACATTTCAAATTTTGGAGAATTCGTACATACATAGAAGCTTTATAAAGCTGAGTCTAATCAACCAAATCTTAAAGAATTATATATAAAATAGGGGTAGAAATGACTGAAGAATATAATAGAATTTGTTTTACTTTTTAATTATTGTTATTAATAAGTTTTATTTACATAAATATGGACTAAAGATTTTATGTTTAGTATCAATCATCCCTTGGTTTTCCCGGGGGCTTTTTCAGGAATTTCGAGATTGCTCGCTTGCGATGTACACAGAACTTCGATATTTCACTTTAAAAATGTCCGGGAAAACCAAGGGATAAAATCGGTAATCGGTAAGTAAAATATCGAGGTTCTGTGTACATCGCGAGCGAGCAATCTCGAAATTCCCGGAAAAACGTCCTGGAAAACCAAGGGATGAAGACGCTGATCGGTAAGTAAAATATTGAGGTTCCGTAGTAACCTATGTTTTGCGCAAAGATTTAAAGAGTAACTGTGCAAGAGTTGGTTCAGATCGGTCGAATAGTTTAAGAGTGTATAAAAAACAAACAGACTTAAAAAACGCCCGGGAAAACAAAGGGATAAAATCGGTAATCGGTAAGTGAAATATCGAAGTTCTGTGCGTACATCGCGAGCGAGCAATCTCGAAATTCACGAAAAAACGAAAAAACTCTATCGATTAAAGAAAAAAACAACCCGATATCTCAATATTTGCGGAAGTTAAAGCAACCACGGACATTCAAAAATTCTTTTAAAAAGAACCCCTTTACCGATCATCGCCAAATTCAATACCAACTTTCCTTGAATGATGCTCTATCGATTAAAAAAAAAACAGCCCGATATCTCAATATTTGCGGAAGTTAGAGCAACCACAGACATGTGTAAAAAAATTCAAAATTTTTTTTAAAAAGAACCCCTTTACCGATCATCGCCAAATTCAATACCAACCTTCCTTGAATGATACTCTATCGATTAAAAAAAAACAGCCCGATATCTCAATATTTGCGGAAGTTAGAGCAACCACAGACATCAAATCTGCACATACACACACACACACATACGGACATTTTTTTTTAATGCAATTTTTCGACGTTTTAAAACATTCTGAACACATTGGCATCAAAAACTAAAAAACAATTTTTTCTTTGGTCTTTTCTACCCCTATTTCATATATTTTTCTTTAATATTTGGTTGATTAGACCTAGCTTTATATACGATCAAAGGTCCATATACGAAGTTTATGAAAACAAAGCTTCCTCTATGAGGAAGCAAAACAACCCAATATCTCAATATTTGCGGAAGTTAAAGCAACCACGGACATTTCTAAAAAAATTCAAAAATTTTTTTAAAAAGAACCCCTTTACCGATCATCGCCAAATTTAATACCAACCTTCCTTGAATGATACTCTATCGATTAAAAAAAAAAACAACCCGATATCTCAATATTTGCGGAAGTTAAAGCAACCACGGACATTTCTAAAAAGATTCAAAAATTCTTTTAAAAAGAACCCCTTTACCGATCATCGCCAAATTCAATACCAACTTTCCTTGAATGATGCTCTATCGATTAAAAAAAAAAACAGCCCGATATCTCAATATTTGCGGAAGTTAGAGCAACCACGGACATCAAATCTGCACATACACACACACACACATACGGACATTTTTTTTAAATGCAATTTTTCAACGTTTTAGAACATTCTGAACACATTGGCATCAAAAACTAAAAAACAATTTTTTCTTTGGTCTTTTCTACCCCTATTTCATATATTTTTCTTTAATATTTGGTTGATTAGACCTAGCTTTATATACTGCGACGCTATTCACGTACCCGGGCGACCGGGTAGAATCGCGTACGGCAAAACTTAATCGGATGACCGAGCATTCCTCTCCCCAGAACAATCCCTAACCTAAAACACGATAGTTGGGCGCCAGGTGTGGAAACGGCCACACCACCGTTTTCGATAACTCCCCAAAGTGTCTCACAATTGACTCCAAATAACTCCCGCAAAAAGTGGCACTTAATTCTCGTAAGTGAGACCGGACTCTACTATGCTCGGGCCGATTGCGACGGCTGCTCACTCTCCGGTAAGGGTGTGGTTCGACTACCGACCGTACCTATGGGAGATTGACTATGGTGGGGTTGAAACAAAAAAAAAACAACAATAATTAAATTCATAAGATAATATAATCTTAAGGTTCAGGATCCTTCGGTGCGCTTCACTCGCCCTCCCACAATTCGGGACGTAACGAGGAGCGTGGCAGTTCTCGTTGCATCTGGCCCAATCTTGCGACTATCGCCGAGGCCGCAGGGAAATTCGTCGCAACCGAATGATTATACGCGGGGACGCGACTGTACAAGTAATAGAACGCAAGGGTCAACGCGAACATATAACGTACTCTCGACTAGAGTTGACCAGAAGTACCGCACACGAAGAGTATACGAACACTAAGCAACGCACGCAACGAGTAGGCTATAAGTACAACCCGTGAAAGTTTAGAATAGAGTACTGCACGCAAAAGATCTTACTAGAGTACCGCACGCGAAAGATTTTGACATGAGTACCGCACGCGAAAAGATTACAGCATAGTACCGCACGCAAAATTATATTATGAATACCGCACGCGAAAAGATTATAACGGAATACCGCACGCAAAAGATTATATTATGAATACCGCACGCGAAAAGATTATAACGGAATACCGCACGCAAAAGATTATATTATGAATACCGCACGCGAAAAGATTATAACGGAATACCGCACGCAAAAGATTATATTATGAATACCGCACGCGAAAAGATTATAACGGAATACCGCACGCAAAGATTATATTATGAATACCGCACGCGAAAGATTATAACGGAATACCGCACGCAAAAGATTATATTATGAATGCCGCACGCGAAAAGATTATAACGGAATACCGCACGCAAAAGATTATATTATGAATACCGCACGCAAAAGAGTATAACGGAATACCGCACGCAAAAGATTATATTATGAATACCGCACGCGAAAAGGTTCTAACGGAATACCGCACGCAAAAGACTATATTATGAATGCCGCACGCGAAAAGATTATAACGGAGTACCGCACGCAAAAGATAAGGTGAATAACATACGCGACCGTACCATACACGCGGCACGCGCGAGACCCTCACGACGGCATACGACAACACGCGTGACGCGGGAGCGTAACACACCCCGAGCGCGTGATCCCGACGCCCCTAAGTACCGGGCGCGATAATTATTAATCAGGGTATCCACACTCCCCGCCGCGCTCACTCAAAACCCACGCAATACATTAGACGGACGGATGACTGTCAAGTCGATTAGCGAACTTCTCCGAAATACGCAAAAGGATCGTGAGGCGCGACACACTCTACCGTACGACGACACATCGATTTCCCGCAGACACGTTCTAGAAGGGTCGAGTCGGGGAAAGAACAGGCCCCACGTAATTTCTACACGAGGAGGTAGCGGGCGGTATCCGTCGGACCCGTATAAACGATACAATCCCGAAGGATTCACTCGAACGATACAATCCCGAAGGATTCACTCAAAACGTTACAATCCCGAAGGATTCACTCAAAACGATACAATCCCGAAGGATTCCGTAAATTACACGTAGGCCGAGAAGCGGGTCCTGCGTGCATCTCTCCAAAAACGCGAAACGGTACTCGACTTTCCGCCCGCTATTCCTCGTTACCTGAGCCTCAGGATTGCTGGCCGTTACATGTCGATGGTCCTCGTTCCTTCCTCCTCGCTACGGAGATCGGGCTCGCAGGGCCGCCGCCCTCGCTCGCAATCCACCCAAGGGTCCTTGCCCCACGTCCTCGCTCGCTCGCAATCGACTCAACAGTGCCGGATCCCTTCGCCGGCTCGATCTTCAGTCCCTACACGGGCGCGCCACCGCGCCGGCGGATGGCGCCACCCGGCCCAATTGGGCCGTACGGCCGGCTCCTCCTGCAATCTGAACTACGGAAACCTAGCGCAAGAGTGTCTAAAGTGCGGGTGGCGTACGCGCCACGGCGCCAGTGACGGGCTCACAGGGCCACGTCACAACTCCCCCCTCCCCGGGAAGGACCGAAAAGGTCTTGACCATCCGGTCACCAATCCCGACATAGGCTCCGGGCGTCGCTTTCCCTCGACCCACCACTTCCATCACTCTCATACTCACAACATCAAATTCTTATACCACATTACACAGACTTGGGAGGGACGTAGGGCTTCAAATCTTGTACATGGCTTTTCCCTACGGACTTCCCTTCCAAGTTCGTGAGTTCATATACTACTGGAGATAATACTTTGGAAACGCGAAAGGGACCATGAAACTTCGGTACCAGTTTAGCCGCAATGTTATGAACCGCCGACGACAAAACATGTTGCCGCCGCCACACCAAATCATCTACTTTATACTGCCGATCCCGTCGGCGTAAATTATAATGATGCGATTGTCGCGCGTGAGCTCGCTCGAGATTTTCGACCACCCAATCGTACACTGGTTGTAGCTTCTTCATTCGACTAGACCATCCTCAACGTCCGGGGGATCCTCTTCCAAATCCGGCAGCTGGCGTCTCAAATACCGGGCGGGTGCCAACTCACGCCCTAAATTCAAGAAGGCGGGCGATACTCCGAGAGAAGAGTGGTATGCCGTGTTATACGCGAAGCGGAAATCTCTGAGATGTACATCCCAATCGCGGTGATCTTTCTTTAGGAATGCGGTGATCATGGTCTTCAAAATGCGATTGACTTCGCTCCACCGGGTTCGCCTGGGGATGATACGGCGGCACGGTTGCGAGCTGGATGCCATTCTCCTCTGCAAAGCTTTTTAGAGTCCGGTTAACAAACTCGGTGCCATTGTCTGTAAGCAGACATTTCGGAGTTCCCCAGCGGGTAATAACAAGCTCCTCCAAGGCTTCCACAATATTTTAGCATTAGCGGCTCGCAAAGCTCGACATTCAATCCATTTGGTAAAGAGGTCTTGGATCACCAGAATGTACGAATATCCCGCCCGACTACGCGGAAGTGGTCCCATGATATCGGCTGCCACCACGGTCCATGGTTGTTGAACCTGGCGCTGCCCCATTAAACCAGCGGGAGCCTGTTGCTCCACCTTGGTACGTTGGCATATCTCACATCCTCTCACATACGTTGCCACATCGCGGAACATGTTAGGCCAGAAATAGGCGGTGGCTACTCGCTGATAGGTCTTCCCCACGCCGAGGTGTCCGGCTTGGGAATCGTCGTGTGACTCTTTGAGGGCTTCCCCTCTCAACTCCTGCGGTAGCACCATCTTCCACTGATTCAGATCTTCCATTAAATCAGACACGATGGGCCGTGGCCGGCGGAAGTATAGCTGACCCTCCACCAGTCTCCAACCACGGAAGCGTCTCGGATCCTCCTTGACCTCGCGACAACGCTTGAGATACCAACCATCCTGTGTATCCGGGAGATCTTGCACAGCGGTAGCTCGCATCGAGTCTAGTTCGACACTGCCCTCATGGAGGCGGGATAGAGCGTCAGGTACGTGGTGAAGGGCGCCCTTACGATGCACAATCTCGTAGTCGTACTCTAGAAGTTCTAAGGCCCATCTCGCCAATCTACCCGTGGGATTCTTCAGGTTGTGCAGCCACCGGAGGCTGCTGTGGTCGGTAATAACAGTAAACCTGTAACCTTCGAGATACGGGCGGAACTTTTTTATAGCCCAAACTACAGCTAGGCACTCCCGCTCGGTAACAGAGTACCTCCGCTCGGGATCGGTCAACGCGCGGCTCGCGTAGGCTATGACGTGCTCGACGCCGTCGACCGTCTGTGTCAGCACCGCCCCCTAACCCCACTGAACTAGCGTCCGTTTGTAAGACGAACGGAATCTCAAAATTTGGACAGGCTAACAGCGGTGTCGTCGATAAGTGTGTTCGCAGTTGCTCGAACGCCTCCTCCTGTTCGGGAGTCCATTGCCAGCGTTGGTTCTTCTTCAATAGTCGGGTTAACGGCTCACTCAAGGTGGCAAACTGTGGGATAAATCGTCTATACCAGGAAGACATCCCCAAAAAGCGTCGAAGTTGTTTGACGTTGTTGGGCCGGGGATACTCCACAATAGGTTGCGTTTTATCCGGATCCACCGCTAAACCCCCTTCTTGTACGACAAAGCCTAGATATTTGACCTGCGGGCGGCAGAATTCGCACTTATCTGGATTAATGGCAAGGCCGGCTCCGATCAACTGTCTAACACTCGACCCAGCCAGATCAAATGTTCCTCAAAGGTAGGCGTGGCGATGATGATATCATCCAAATAGGCGAAAACATAAGGCTCCATCTCGGGGCCGATCAGGCTGTCCAAAGCTCGCTGAAAGGTGGCCGGTGCTCCTGTGAGTCCATACGGCATACGCGTAAATTGAAAGTGACCCATTCCAGGCACACTGAACGCCGTTATCTCTCGACACTCCATAGACAGGGGTATTTGGAAGTACGCCTGACTGAGATCGATCGTGGAGATGTATCGGGCGGATCGTAGCTTATCCAATATGCCCGTCATATGTGGCGAAGGGTAGGCATCCTTCTTTGAGATGGCGTTGACTTTCCGAAAGTCCAAACAAAATCTGTATTTCCCGTTGGCTTTTTTGACCATTACCACGGGGTTCGACCAGGCGCTGCGCGATGGTTCTATAACTCCGGCCTCTAACATGGCCCGGACCTCCTCTCGCATCGCCTCCAGAACTTTGGGTGAGACCAAATAACAGCGTTGCCTGATAGGTGGGTGATCACCGACGTCAATCTTATGCTCCGCGATCGTGGTAATGCCGGGGCTCGCCACAGCAGCAGGGAGCCGAGTTCTCAAAAAGTCTTGTAGTCGAGTCTCCTCATGGGGGGACATGCGGGCAAGTCCACAATAATCCTTAAGGGCCTCTCTCTCAGTCTCGAAACTGTAGGTGACGGACGGTTGATCCGCGAAACTCCACCGACCGGAAGCAAAATCGAGAACAATTCCGAAGGCGCGTAAGAAATCAACGCCGACGAGCGCGGGGACCGACAAATCCGGTAGTAGCCAGACCGATATCGTCTGGGTTCGTCCTTCGAGGGTGAAGGATAAATCGACCTCCTCATGGGCCTCCGCGATCTCTCCGTTGGCCGTCTGTACTCTAAAGGTGCGCCCGATTTTCGTGCGTATACCGAGCCGACGAACGATGCGAATACCTTCCCCTCCGAGTAGGGTGCGATTCGAACCGGTATCTACCAAAGCGGCTAATGGGCGCTTTTCCACTCTCAATCGAAAATATCCGAGAGGCGGATTTCCTTCCGTGGGCGTCGTGCCATACGCGTAACCGCGGTCCTCCGGCAAAATCGGAGCTTCCCGGGCCACCGAGGGCTTCTGAGGAGTCGTAAGGGCCCGGTTTACGAACTCCCGGTCTCGTTTCCCGTGCAATTGGGACAGGTACGTACGGTATCCCCTGCGCGACCACAACGATAGCAGTAGACACGGCGCGGCTCAGTACACTCGCGCGCGAGGTGTCCCATTTTCGCGCAATTCCAACATTTTCCGGTAGATTTCGTCCGATTAGCCGTTGCTGAGTTCGTAGTTGGGGGAGGACCTCCCTGAGATGCAGCTTCTCCCACTGCGGTCGTCTCGTTCCTCCGAGGCGTCTTCGCCGGAGTCGCGGCAGCGACGGTGGCGGGTTTGGCGTTCTTTTTGGGCGCGTGGTACGCCAACTCCGGGAACATGGAGTGATCGGGCAGAGGTGGAGCGCGGTACTGTTTAGCCGCGAGATGCGTTCTCTCGAATCGGGTGGCGAGTTGCTCTAAAGCATCGAAACTCCGGAAATCGTCCCGATGAATAGCCAGTTGTAGCCTTGGAAGCATATTGCGATGAGCATAGTTGAGTTGCTCTTCGACCGTCCATGGTGGACTCAGGCGATCGAACAGAGTAGTCATGCAGGTAAGGTAGTCGGCTGCCGACTCGTGTTCGCCCTGGGTGCGCTTCATGATCTCTTCCCGCAAGGCAAATTGAAAGTCTGGATCTCCGAAACGTGAACGCCACGCGGTCTCGAACTCTGCCCAATTCCGCCACTGGGATCTCCGCTGACGGAACCAGTGCAACGCAATTCCGGACAAGAAAAAGGGCAGGCATTTCAATATGTCGTCATCGGACACCGGAATTAGGGCACGGCCCTCCTCAATCCGTATCAGGAATGCTTCCGCATCATTACCGCGAGCTCCCGAAAAGCTAAGGTTCCATCGTCTCATGATGTTATACACATCCGGGGCCGAGGCTCCGGCCCGTCGCGGCGCGTCCTCACGCGGTCGTGCTCCCAACCAGGGAATATTGGGCGCTGGCAAGATTTTCCGGGAGGGCCGTAAGGGAGTTTAGATTGTCAGTGAGGGTATCCCTCGGCTCGTTGCTCTCTTCGCGGGGTGGTGTTCCTCCGAGCCCCTCCCTCAGGGTACGCTCGTAGCGCGCCAGGCGCTTTCGCAAGGTTGGTATAATTCCATCCGTAGTTAGGCCTCTCCTTGTCAGGTGCTCGTGTAGCTGCTCAAGGGTCAGCTCCTCAATCCAACCCTCTGGGTCGGCCAGATCGTCCATCGCGAGAGCTCACACGGTATATAAAAGCGAAAATATTATTCGTGGCCCCGATCAGCCACGACTCACGCGACCGTCCGAACCGCCACCGGGACTCGAAAACGTCAACAACGCGCGATCTCAAACGTCGAGTTAACCGCTCGAATTTCTCTTACAAATAACCCACCCGAAATTTCATGGTCACTGACAACTTGCAAAGGCGAGCGTTTCGCTTCCAGCCTCGCAATGAATACGAATAATCCCAAAAAGTCATATATAATCAACTCAGGTTATCACATGAATCAATAGATAATCAATCAAATATATACATTAGGTAGATTGTGCATATCTAAATAACTTCCCTTCTCATGGGGACCAACGTTTGATTAACCATGGCCTACGTACAAATTTCTCATGTAAGATGTTCACAATCTGGTAGGCCTTTCTTTACTTTGGAGGTAAACTAGACTAGAAAGGAAACCTTAATAATCAAACTCTGTGGTCATAAGCATATGCACGATCTACCGACAGAAGCTCATCACATAAATCGAATAATATCATACTATCAACATCGAAAAATAATCGCGTACAGAAGGATTCACCAAACCAAAGTCAATCCCCCTTCCACCGTGAATCGGGTAATTCTCTACGGTGGACGCCTCTAAATTTTTGTGGGCCCCACGTTGGGCGCCAAATCTTTGCGACGCTATTCACGTACCCGGGCGACCGGGTAGAATCGCGTACGGCAAAACTTAATCGGATGACCGAGCATTCCTCTCCCCAGAACAATCCCTAACCTAAAACACGATAGTTGGGCGCCAGGTGTGGAAACGGCCACACCACCGTTCTCGATAACTCCCAAAATGTCTCACAATTGACTCCAAATAACTTCCCGCGAAAAGTGGCACTTAATTCTCGTAAGTGAGACCGGACTCTACTATGCTCGGGCCGATTGCGACGGCCTGCTCACTCTCCGGTAAGGGTGTGGTTCGACTACCGACCGTATCCTATGGGAGATTGACTATGGTGGGGTTGAAACAAAAAAAAAACAACAATAATTAAATTCATAAGATAATATAATCTTAAGGTTCAGGATCCTTCGGTGCGCTTCACTCGCCCTCCCACAATTCGGGACGTAACGAGGAGCGTGGCAGTTCTCGTTGCATCTGGCCCAATCTTGCGACTATCGCCGAGGCCGCAGGGAAATTCGTCGCAACCGAATGATTATACGCGGGGACGCGACTGTACAAGTAATAGAACGCAAGGGTCAACGCGAACATATAACGTACTCTCGACTAGAGTTGACCAGAAGTACCGCACACGAAGAGTATACGAACACTAAGCAACGCACGCAACGAGTAGGCTATAAGTACAACCCGTGAAAGTTTAGAATAGAGTACTGCACGCAAAAGATCTTACTAGAGTACCGCACGCGAAAGATTTTGACATGAGTACCGCACGCGAAAAGATTACAGCATAGTACCGCACGCAAAATTATATTATGAATACCGCACGCGAAAAGATTATAACGGAATACCGCACGCAAAAGATTATATTATGAATACCGCACGCGAAAAGATTATAACGGAATACCGCACGCAAAAGATTATATTATGAATACCGCACGCGAAAAGATTATAACGGAATACCGCACGCAAAAGATTATATTATGAATACCGCACGCGAAAAGATTATAACGGAATACCGCACGCAAAAGATTATATTATGAATACCGCACGCGAAAGGATTATAACGGAATACCGCACGCAAAAGATTATATTATGAATGCCGCACGCGAAAAGATTATAACGGAATACCGCACGCAAAAGATTATATTATGAATACCGCACGCAAAAGAGTATAACGGAATACCGCACGCAAAAGATTATATTATGAATACCGCACGCGAAAAGGTTCTAACGGAATACCGCACGCAAAAGATTATATTATGAATGCCGCACGCGAAAGGATTATAACGGAATACCGCACGCAAAAGATTATGAATAACATACGCGACCGTACCATACACGCGGCACGCGCGAGACCCTCACGACGGCATACGACAACACGCGTGACGCGGGAGCGTAACATACCCCGAGCGCGTGATCCCGACGCCCCTAAGTACCGGGCGCGATAATTATTAATCAGGGTATCCACACTCCCCGCCGCGCTCACTCAAAACCCACGCAATACATTAGACGGACGGATGACTGTCAAGTCGATTAGCGAACTTCTCCGAAATACGCAAAAGGATCGTGAGGCGCGACACACTCTACCGTACGACGACACATCGATTTCCCGCAGACACGTTCTAGAAGGGTCGAGTCGGGGAAAGAACAGGCCCCACGTTAATTTCTACACGAGGAGGTAGCGGGCGGTATCCGTCGGACCCGTATAAACGATACAATCCCGAAGGATTCACTCGAACGATACAATCCCGAAGGATTCACTCAAAACGTTACAATCCCGAAGGATTCACTCAAACGATACAATCCCGAAGGATTCCGTAAATTACACGTAGGCCGAGAAGCGGTCCTGCGTGCATCTCTCCAAAAACGCGAAACGGTACTCGACTTTCCGCCCCGCTATTCCTCGTTACCTGAGCCTCAGGATTGCTGGCCGTTACATGTCGATGGTCCTCGTTCCTTCCTCCTCGCTACGGAGATCGGGCTCGCAGGGCCGCCGCCCTCGCTCGCAATCCACCCAAGGGTTCCTTGCCCCACGTCCTCGCTCGCTCGCAATCGACTCAACAGTGCCGGATCCCTTCGCCGGCTCGATCTTCAGTCCCTACACGGGTGCGCCACCGCGCCGGCGGATGGCGCCACCCGGCCCAATTGGGCCGTACGGCCGGCTCCTCCTGCAATCTGAACTACGGAAACCTAGCGCAAGAGTGTCTAAAGTGCGGGTGGCGTACGCGCCACGGGCGCCAGTGACGGGCTCACAGGGCCACGTCACAATACGATCAAAGGTTCATATACGAAGTTTATGAAAACAAAGCTTCCTCTATGAGGAAGCAAAAAAAGAGAGATAGGAAAGAAATATGAGATCTTCATAGATGACGATCTAACCAAAACAGAAAGAGCAATACAAAAAGAGATAAGAAGAGTGGCAAGAGAGGAAAGAGAGGCCGGAAAAAGAATCACGATAGGATATCAGAGATTGTGGATAGACAACAAAGAAATGAGGTGGAATGAGAATAAAGGAAAAATGGAGGAGAAGAGTGATTTTCGGAAGTAACATGGAAAAAAAGGGAGATAGAGAAAAAGCAGAAATAATAAACGAAAGAAAAGGAAGAAAAAAAGAAGGTGGAAGACGGGAAAGGAGCGAATTAAATGAGAAAAGAGTAAGCACAATGACAGTAGGATTTTGGAATGTAGCTGGATTAAGAAGGAAAAACGAAGAATTCTGGAAAGAAATAGAAAAGTGGGATATAATAGCCCTGCTAGAAACGTGGGTAGAGCAAAAGGAATGGTGTAAGATCAGGAGAAAGTTACCGGAGGGGTACGTGTGGAAATGTCAAGCAGCGGCGAAAGAAAAGAAGAAAGGAAGAGCAAAAGGAGGAATAATAACAGGCATTAGAAAAGAAATTGCCGTGGACGGAAAGGAAGAGAGAGAAGAGGAAGGAATTGTTGAAAAGAAAGCAAAGACAGAAGAAGGTAGCTGGAGGATAATAACGGTATATGTGTGCAATGATATAGAAAGAAAGATAAAGATTCTAAAAGAGCTCACAAACGATGGTGGCGTAGGGGAACGAATAATAATAGGAGGAGACTTCAACGCAAGAACCGGAGAAGAAGGAGGATTAACAGAGATCATGGGCGAGAAAAGGAAATCAAAAGATAAGGAAATCAACACAGAGGGAAGGAAGCTTCTGGAATTTGTGGAGGAAGAAGGATTAGGAATAATAAACGGAACAAAGGGTGACAAAGATGGAGAGGTGAGACAGTGATAGATTATATAATTGGAAATCAGGAAATTTGGGAGAAAGCTGAGGAAATAAGGATAGGAGACGCTATTGATTCTGATCACCAACCCATATCGATAGCGATAAAGGTAAAGGAAGTTGGAAGAGAAAGGAAAGAGGAGAAAAAAACCAGGAAAGTAATGAACTGGTCCAAGGAGGGAGCGGAGAGATACGGGGAAAGAATGAAAGAGGAAAAAATAGAAAGTACGAAGATGGAGGAAATAATGGAGGGAATAAAAAGAGCAGTAAAACAAGCGGCGGAATGGAAGGAAATAAGAAGTGACCAAAGTTTAAAGAGAAAAAACGGATGGGGGGATGAAGAGTGCGTTAGGCTAAGGAGGGAAGCGAGAAGCAGGTTAAACAAGTGGAGGAAAGGAGAAGGTGATAAAAAAGAGTATATCACAAAAAAGAAGGAATACGAAGAAAAAATAAAAGAGAAGAAAAAGAGCGAAAAAGAGAGGATAATGAAGGAGGCGAGAGAGGCAACTAATGAAAAGGAGGTATGGAGTTTTATAAATAGAGAGAGAAAAAGTAGAAAAGAGGTATGTGAAGAGATAACGGAAGACCAGTGGAACAAACATTTTATGGAGCTACTAGAAGGAGTTAAAGTGAAGCCGCAGGTAAAGAGCAGGAAAGGGAAAGAAGAAAGTAGGGGAAAGGAGGAGCAAGAGGGAATAAGAAAAGAGGAAGTGGAAGAAGTAATTAAGGAGATGAAAGAGAGGAAAGCGGCGGGTACGGATAAATTGCCAAATGAGGTATGGATACACGGAGGCGAGAGCTTAAAAGAAAAAATATGGGAGGTATGCGATGCAGCGTGGAGGACAGGAGAGATAGTGGAAGACTGGAAGGAAGGTATAATAATACCAATAGTGAAGAAAGGTGAGGGGAAAGAAGCGCAAGACTACAGAGGGGTGACATTAATGAATACGAGCTACAAAATATACGCAGCAATCTTGGCTAAGAGACTGGAGAAAGAGGTGGAGGAAAGGAGAATCCTACCAGAAACGCAGACAGGATTTAGGAAAGGAAAGGGGACAATGGAGAATATATACGCATTGAATTATGTGATTGGAAGAGCTGTGAATAAGAAAAAAGGTAAGCTAGTGGCGGCGTTTATAGATCTGAAAGCGGCATTCGACTCCGTAGACAGAGAAAAAATATGGGATGTCTTGGAGAGAGAAGGAATTAGTGAGCAGCTAAGGACAAGGATAGGAACCCTCTATGAGGAGACGAGATGTGTAGTAAGGATAAAGGGAGAAAAGGGGCCGTGCTTCTGGACGGTAAAAGGAGTTAGACAGGGATGTCCCCTGAGCGCTATGCTATTCATACTTCTGCTGGCGGATATAGAGGAAGCAATGAAGAAAGGGCAAGATGGAGGGATAGTAGTAGGGAAAATAAAATTCTGGACCCTAGCATATGCGGACGACATAGTAGCCATAGCGGAAGATGAAGAGGAGATGAAGAAAATGCTGAAGAGTTTGGAGAGGTATTTTGATAGAAAGAAGCTAAGAGTGAATGTAGGGAAAACAAAGATAATGAGGTTTAGGAAAGGGAAAGGTAAAATAAAAAGAGTGGAGTGGAGATGGAAGGGAGAAGAAGTAGAGGAGGTGAAGGAGTTCTGCTATCTTGGTTACACATTCCAAAAGAATGGAGGACAGGAGGCGCATATAAAGGAAAGAGTTAGGAAAGCCGTTATAGCAATGAGACAGGTATGGGGAATAGGGAAAAAGGTATTCGGAGGAGATTGGATAAGAAGAATAAAGATGTTCGACTCGTTGGTAGCAAGCATTGCATTGTATGGAGCAGAAATATGGGGGTGGAAAGAAAGAGAGAAAATAGAAAGAATACATGAAAGATACATAAGGTGGACACTAGACTTAGACTGGTGTACACCTGGATATATGGTGAGAGAGGAAACTAAGAGATACAAGATAAGAATGAATGCTGGAAAAAGGGCGATGAAATACGAAGAGAAATTGGAGAAAGGAGAAGGAAATGAGATAGCAAGAGAATGCTGGAAAGAGATAAAAGGGAATGTTATGAAGGAAAAACCAAAGTGGGAAGAGGAAAGAAGGAGCTTCTATGAGCGAAGAGGGTATGCAGCGGAGGAGATAGAAAGGAAAAGAGGAGAAGGATGGAGCAGTATAGAGGACATAGTAAGAAGAGACAAGGACATACAGATCCAGGAGAGGAACGAAAGGGTAAGAGAGTCCAGATATAACAGATGGTACAGGGAGGTGGCAGAGAACAGAAGGCCGGAATACCTGGAAAAAAAAGGGAAGGAGAGGTCCATGATCAGGATAGCGAGATTTAGATTAGGTAATGAGATGAGAGATGGAAGATATTGAGAAACAGTAGAGAAAAAGAGCTGTAGGATATGTGGAGCGGAACCAGAGTCTTGGGAGCATGTTAGAGTGGTGTGCGAGAGAGGAGGGAGAGGAGAGGGCGGAGGGAATTAGCGAGAGAATTAAAGGAATACTAAACAGTAAAGGTGAAGGAGAAAAATGGATGGCAGATTTGGAAAGAAGAAGAAAGCAGGAGAGCACAACAGTAAGTTAGACAAAGAGAGGTAGAATAAAGTAAATGATTTTTGTTACAGATATCCGAAAGGAGGGCAAGAGGAAAAAGACGGGAGAAAGAATGGAGTGCAAGGGGAAAATCATTATAGAGAAGGAAGCGATAGAAGGGATGGTAGAAGGAAAGGTGTTGGAGATGATGAGGGAGCTTAAGGAGAATAGTAAGAGAAAGGATAAGGAGATTAAAGAATTAAGGGTGGAGATGGAGAGATTAAAGGAAAGGATGTATAGAATGGAACAGAGCAACGGAAAAAGGAAGAGAGAGGGCAGTGAGGAGAGGAAAGATACGGGAAATAAGAGAAAATGGTGGGCAGAGGATGGCGAAAGGAGCAACGATGAGAAAAGAAGGAAGAATATAATAATAAGGGTTGAAAGGGAGAGATGGACAGGAAAGGAATCGAACTGGGCAAAAGTGAAAGAGCTGTTCTCGGAAGGTTTAGATATCAAGGTAGAGATGAGGGAAGTAAGTGTGATTAGGGCAGAGAGGAGATTGGGTAACGCTGCTAGTAAGGATGGGAAGCGAGGAGGATAAATGGAAAGTTTTGAACGCAAGAAGAAAGAAAGGAGGAAAATTAAAAGTGAAAATAGACGAGGATAAGTCGGTGGAAGCGAGAATAAGAGAAAGAGAGGAGAAAGAAGGGAGAAAAGAAAGGAGAGAGGACGAAAGTGAGAGAGCAAAGAGATCGGCGGAGGACGAGATTGCGAGGAGAATGGAGGAGAGCCTGTTGATGGACACAGACGAGGACGAGGCCAGCAGGAAGAAAAGGGAGTAAGAAAAAGGTAAGACAGAAAAGAGAAATGAGCGGAGGAAGATGGGAGGAAGGAGCAAAGGATAATGGAAGCAAGAATGGTAAGAGATTTGAAAGAAGGGAGAGAGAAGGAGGAGATAGCTGAGTGAGGGCGGAGAAAGTAGAGGGAGAGGATGGTAAGAATGAGAAGTGGTAATATGTATTTGTATGTTTAGATTAGAAGGTGCGATAGGAAGGAGAGATTTAAATATTAGAAAGGAAAGAGTCGAGGTGATGTCAGGAGGCCGCAGGAAGGGAGCCAAAGGAAGGAGGCTGAAAGGAGTGCAAGGGAGAAGGATGAAAGGGACAACCATGGGAGCGGGAGGGAAGGGAGATAGAAAGAGTGTGAGGTTGCACAATGGCCAGGCAGATATGAGTTAAAGCAATGTAAAGGTTTTTGGGACGTTTTTCCTGGATAAAATGCCTTTCCAGCCCCGGAAGGGGAGTGAAATAAAGAATTGAATTGATAGAAAGTAATAAATCTTCTATTTTATTAGATTTATATTTTATTATTGATAATAAATTTATTTCTTTTAAACAATAAAAGACTTACTTTCTTTCTGCTTATAGTCAAATAAACATAAGGTATGTAATTAAAAATCGAATGTTCCAACAGGCAATTATCAAAGTCAGAGATTATCTCTTTTGAGGGTCGTACAATCAAAATGTCTTTTTATATAAAAAAGCAAGATATCGAGAAAGATATTAAGATTAGATAATTTGTGCAGTAAGATAAAAAAACTCGTTCAGTAGTTTTGTTTCTATCTTAAGTTGTGTGTGCAAGTCGACACAGCCTTTTTCCAGCCTTTTTTCTTCTTGCGCTGAGACATTTCTAAGACGACACGGCACCTAGGGCAATATTCATAGTCGAATCTTATTTCAAGACCGTCTTAAGTAATGTCTGAAGACGCTAATCCGGTCATTTCATTGGCTGGATGGAGTCTTAAGACTGCCTTTGACGAGACCTAAGATGATCTTAAATATAAAATTTGACTATGAATACCGGCCCTACTGTCCTTTCACTGCCGCTCGAGGCTCGACAGTCAAGCCGTTGGTCCACAGTGTTGCTAAAATCAAAACCTATGGACAAAATAAGATAAGATAAAAGTCCCACCTTTCAGTTCTCTCTTTCAATATTTTTCAAAAATATTTAAATTAATCAGTTTTAATAACAGTTTGACGAAATTCTATTGTATTACAAAGAAAATTAGATTTAAATGTATAGGTACACTAGCTGGTTACCCGGGCTTCGCCCGGGGGTCGTTTTTCTTCAAACGACTTTCATTTGTTTCAATATCCATATTGTGGACAAAAATAAGGAGTGTGTCGGGTGGTTGATTTAAGGCGGTAGTTTAACTTTTCCGTTTGAACAACACATTCCAGGTGCTTAAGTTTTAAACTTTTTGACTTGACAATGACCACATATTGCATCCATTTTCCCAATTATTACTCTCGGAAGAAATTGATATTCGTAATTTGGATCATAACTAAATGCCTCTAATTTCAAATCGGACCGCATAAATGTTTTCTTTAATTGAACATGTCGTAACCGGTCTTTTTCTACTCGAGTTTCACGCTATTGAGTCATTTCTGCTTTTCCGATATTTCACTTACCGATCAGCGACTTCATCCCTTGGTTTTTGCCGGGCGTTTTTTCGGGAATTTCGAGATTGTTTGCTCGCATGTAACATAATCCGTTGTCTTCCGCAAATACCACATACTTACAATATTTTTTGTAAAACCTATTGCGAATGTTTAATTTGAGATTAAAATTAAATTTAAATAAAAAATAGTATTCAACAAATACTGTAATCATCCCTTGGTTTTCCCGGGCGTTTTTTCAGGAATTTCGAGATTGCTCGCTTGCGATGCTTAAAAAATGTCCGGGAAAACCAAGGGATAAAATCGGTAATCGGTAAGTAAAATATCGAGGTTCTGTGTACATCGCGAGCGAGCAATCTCGAAATTCCCGGAAAAACGTCCTGGAAAACCAAGGGATGAAGACGCTGATCGGTAAGTAAAATATTGAGGTTCCGTAGTAACCTATGTTTTGCGCAAAGATTTAAAGAGTAACTGTGCAAGAGTTGGTTCAGATCGGTCGAATAGTTTAAGAGTGTATAAAAAACAAACAGACTTAAAAAACGCCCGGGAAAACAAAGGGATAAAATCGGTAATCGGTAAGTGAAATATCGAAGTTCTGTGCGTACATCGCGAGTAAGCAATCTCGAAATTCACGAAAAAACGCCCGGGAAAACCAAAGAATACAGTAGCTGATCGGTAAGTGAATAATCGAGGTTCCGTAGTAGCCTATGTTTTGCGCAAGGATGTAAAGAGTAACTGTGCAAAAGTTCATCCAGATCGGTCGAATAGTTTAAGAGCGTATAAAGAACATACATACAGACATTCTATTTTATATATATAGATAGAAGATGTGTTGCGAAGTAAAGAATGACATACATATATGTATAACTCTCAAAATAATTCTTCTAATTTTTCTTTGAAAAGCTTATTGATCGTTATTAAAATCATTTTTCCTATCTAATATCTTATCTGTCTAGTTTTATTTTACAGAATTCGTTTACTGAAAAATTTTATAATGTAATAGAATATAAATCTTTTTACAGAGGACTCATGTTTTCTGTATATTTAATCGCCTATATAATGTCATCAAAAATTTGCACCATTTTGCACCGCGTTGTCCTTTTATAAAAAGTAACATCAGCCATTGTTTATAGCAGTGAATCGTTGATATATTGAACAGTTTTTTTGTTAAAGCACAGAATAGTTGGTATAGAAAAGTATATATATATATACAATATATAGAATACTTTATATTTATAAGGCTAACACATAAAATTGTGTATATAATATATATATATACAATATATATATATATATTATATACACAATTTTATGTGTTAGCCTTATAAATATAAAGTATTCTCTGCTTTAACCATAATTGTACAATTAAATATAGTGACTGTGGCCCACCCACACAACAATTGGTTTGGGTTGCACGAAACACGAAACGTCGGTAAAAACGCGCCGTTCATTAAATGACTGAAATAAACTAGCCAGAATCTAAAAAGGATGTACAAATCGTTGCGTTTGACAATGTGGCGGGTCGCTTATTAGTGTTTTATAAAACGACTAAAATTATAAAAATTTGTTTATAATTTTTTAAATAAGATGTGACGGATACATATTTTAAATTTAATAGTTGGATAAAACACATAACAGTTCGGCGTTAGTTCTTTAGTTTGCAGAACATGGGTCGATAAAATTTTGTATTTTTAGACCAATTTTTCATCTGTCCGTGTTTTGTTCTGCCTCAATGGTTTTCGTTTTCACAGCATGCTCTGTGAAATCGATCGCACGAAGGACAGAGCGTGAAAAGTTACGGGAACTTGCGGGAAACAAATGCAGGACGACGCGCATCCCCGCAACGTTCACGGAATGGGAACGGTTAATTATCACGCGGAGTCGAAACTGCTAATGCAAGCGAAATGTAATAAAGCATAACTTCCGGTCGAGTTAGATTTCTCCCCTTCGCACGCTCGCGCACAACAAGTTCCAGAAGTGCGTCATTAAGGAAATTCCAACTTCTCGCGACCGCAGTTGCGACGCCGTATATTTCGCCGCGAAACTTCATCGCGGGACAACTCCTCTCGCGAAAGTTGTATCGAGCACGTGAAAATTCCGAATTGAAAAGCTCGGCAAAGTTTGATGTGTAACTGCGGCTGAGTGTTCGGCGTTACTTGAGAAATACAAAGCAAAGTAAGATGCAAAACGAATCTTTTTTTCTCGTAAATATTGGCTTGAACACTCTCTGAGGAAATAATTGACATTATTTGTACAACAATACAATAATTTACAATTGTCAAATATTGAAATATGGTAAAAGGCTATTGATACATATTATAATATTTGCTATGTGTGAAAAATTGTTAAAAAATTATCTTTTTAAAAAAAGTAAAGGAAAGACGCCAATTGCACGCGTAAAAACTATTGAATAAAGTAATGTTTTTGTTTTAATGCATTAACAAGTTTAAAAATAGCTAGATAACTTCAAAATTTTGTAGCTGTATTTTGCAATACAAAAAAAGCATATTTAAAAATATTAAAAACCAAATATTAATATTTTAAGCAAGAGTAAAAAATATTAATTAAAGTAATTTAAATCGACCGTGACTGGCAATATATAACGTCTTTCCGATATGAACATCGAAAAACTGTGAGCCAACTTGGTTTGTCGGATTCACACAGCACTTTTTTGGATCAATCGTCGAGACATTATTAATTTCGACCATGGGTTTTGGTCAGTTGATGTAATTTCTAAATTAAATAGTTTTAATTTTTAATTTTTATTGCGAAAAATATTACCTCAGCCAGGGTTTGAACCTGAAACCTCCCGTATACCCTGCGGGTGTCGTGCTAATTCGACCACTGAGGCTGTGGTAATAAAAATATTAATATAAAAAATATATTAATATTTTATAAAAATATATTACAATATATTAAATATATATTGTAATATATTTTTTATATTAATATAAAAAATCTATTATACAATTATTTAAATCCATTTTTCTTAAAAAAAATAATATCACATAATTGTGCCTTATATCACATTAAATAACGTAAGGTATTTTAAGTAGTACGATTTAGACAACTGTTCTTTGGAGAACGTGGAAAAATGGACGCAATTATTTCTTATACAAATATAATTAACTCAACTATATAGCATATGCAGTTAATAACTCCCGCAATTGACGATTGTACATTTTGTAACTCTCCTAATGAAACAAATATTTTGTGCAATTTATTCGTTCCGTTAAGAATCACAACAGTGTGGAACGGAAATTGTAAAATATTACTTCTTAATAATATTTATACGCGCGCGATATTTTCGCTTATTGAAGCGTAAATTGTCACTTTCAGATCGACAGCGGAATAATACGCAAATCGCCGGATTATTGCATTCTTTGATATAGGCATGCAAATTGAATTTTAATTAGGTATGTATTTTTAAATAATCGCGTTTCCATTAATTTAATTTTCTTAATCGTACTCTGTCACACTGTACGATATTACAATTTTAAAGTTTTTAACATTTTTTAAATGTTTCAGACGTACGGAACGTCGCAGATACGAAACAGATTGACTTTCAGTATTATATCGCATTCTTTGGATAGTTCACTGAACTTTTAAAGGACAAGGTTGTATAACCCTCGGGAATTTTAAATCTTTCCTTTTGTTTCCTTTATGTGCTGAAATGACCACTACCATTGTATTTGTATTATTCTTTAAGTCTAGCACCTACCTGCGGTGACAGCAATTCTTCCGAAGACATTGAAATTATTAGTCTGGAATGTAAGTTTAATAATCCGGCTAATTGTAAGTCCCTGGACGCGGTCTATCCTCATATGCGCTCTTTCAAAAAATGGATATCGGTTGAATGCTGAGAATGCATGACATAGTTATGACAGTCATATGGTATCTATACGCCCAATAACCTTGACAAAGACATCCATATACCAGCAACAGCAACCAACGATATTTTTATATTACTAAAGAGGGTTCCGATGAGGAAGACAAACCTGAAGAGAGATAAGGTTTATATGTTCACCAGACTTCAATTAGCCAATTAAAATTTTTTTCTTCGTACTTCGTGAATACTCCTCTATCGATTAGTATATGTGACTCACATGACTGTTTCAGACTGTTCACTCGGAGTTCAAGCTGCGTATGTTCTTTATTCTGAATATTTTACTAAATATATTTTTTTATTTATGCAACGATATAATAAATGCGGATCTTATAGTAATACATAAAATACGAACGTACACAATGGTCTCTTAAAAAATTTAGCAACACGCGAGAAAGATATGTATTGTAGTTGTAATTTAAACGTGGGACACGTATGGAAAACTTTATGTCTAACGAGAGAATAATGCATTATGAGGAAAGCAGCGCGCCGTACATAGCGCCGCAATAAAAATGCAAGGGTTCGCGCGATAAAAGAGAGAGGCCAAGCCTTCATGGCCACGTCGAAAAAGCGCGCTGACTTTGTGACGTGTGCAGTCGGACGATGACAATGCTCGCGAATTATTTTCCGCGCGTCTTCCCTCGAGCACACCCGACATCGTAGCGCATTTTCCTGCGATGCTTTCAGCAGTACGGGCAAAATTATCCTTCTCTCGGGAACAATATTGACTTTATTCATGAAACTTGCATTTAGCAGTGAAAGATAATAGTGTTTTACTACATTTCTCTAACTCTCGTATTTTTGAAGATGAACCATAACAGTGAAAATTGACGTTAATTAATAGCTAAGGCAATTAATACGGATATAAAATAAACGTAAAAAAATATACTCTCTACAATTTACGCTATTATAATTAAATTATAATTATAATTGTAAATTATAATTGTAACGCTTGTAAAGTATTCACTCGTATATCAAAAATTTTGTTCAGAACATGGAATAAATTTGAATATGGAATTTTGAACAACGAGGGTCAGTAAATGTCAGTGAATGCAGATGTCCGTATGTTACAATATTCATATTAGGTGCTCATTAAGATTAAGATTCGGCATTCATAATAGATTAGTTCCGATCTTAACTCGGATTCTCTTCACAACAAAATGTACATATGCATAAATGTTGCATTTAGATAAATGATGACTATATATGAATATTGTATTGCATTGACAAACTATATTTACCAATTCATATTGGCCTGAATATCTTTGTTTAAATTTGCTTACAAATAGCCACGCACATTCTTTGCATTATTTAATTTTCAAGTAAATATTGAAATAGATATTTTACTACGCACGAGATCCTCTCTTCTCTACCTCAATTCTATCTCATTCTGTCTCGACTCTCTCTTTTTCTCTCTTTTTTTCTTTCCATTTTTCTCTCGTAAGAATTAAGCGTGACGACATGCATCTACGACTCCGCCGTCGTAAAACTGCTTGCGAATTTTTCGCGCAAAAGAACCGAGCGCCTTTGCATATGAAGGGCGCGCAATTATGATAAGTTACACTATAAAGAATGACCGAGAGTTTTCATGCTCCGTTGATAAGACGGCAACAAAGCGATATCATGAGGCCTGGCCTATAATCACGGGACATTATTCTTATTATCTTCCGTCGCCGACACCGTCGACGAACACGAATTAAGCCGTAGAGCGTTGTGAAGTATGGTTTGGCAATATTGTACTATGAGCGTACGCGAGCACCCTGCGGGATTGTTATTGATCTAATTAATTATTTACGCCGCCGCTAGCCGCCGCGGAGAAACAATGCTGTTCTTTGAAACTCGCGAGGAGCGTCTTCTGTTACAACAATCCGCCACGCTCTCGCGAGACGAAAATTAATCAGTCCCCGCAACGAATGTACCCCTCCGTGAAGAATGGAATACGTCGCAAAATGCAAACGTGACGCTTTCAATGCATATTTTGCTGATCACCCGTTCAGCCAAGATAAAGGAATTTTAAAGAATAGATTGCACAGTTACAAGCCTCAATTAATCTCGCATAGACTTTGCTGTTACGTAATGCATTAGAATTTTGACGTAATGCATAATTCTAAAGTTCTTTCTAAATTAATTCTAAAATTCTAAATTCTTACTGTTTTATTTTAACTCATTCTTTAGAATTATTAGAATAGAAAGAAAGAGAGAATAGAAAAAGTTAGCTAGATTATAATGAAAATATGAATTATAAGTGTTGTAAATTATGAATTCAGATAATGAATTTAACAGTATGTCAAAGAACCGCAGTTGCAAAAAAAACCTTTGGTTGGCAGCAGTCGGGAGTAATAATTATCTCACATTCCTGCATTTTTATCGAGACACGCCGTAAGTAATTACGAACCATTTGCATCGCGCAAAAGCGCACAAATTCGCTGCTTTATATTCTGCGACCTATTACAACAAGAGCTGTTGTCAACGTTTGACGGGCGGTGGTAACTAACATTCCTTGAAAAATTTAAGCCATCATAAAATCTTACAGCGTTTAATTCATCCTGCGACGCGCGGCTGTGCTGCAGCTTTTTTTTATACACACACGTGTTTTTTATAACACGCGGAGCGGGTGTGATAACTGCGAGGAGCAACGGGACCGAATACATCGGGAGCTTTCAAAACGCTCCTCGTGTCATTTTTACCAAAAGCAGTACGTGCTGTCAGATCCATCGCGAGAGCGCATATCCAGCTTTAAATTACAATCGACGTTTGCGCGTGACGCTTTTCGTATGTATTTCGCCAATTGCATTCGACAACTCGCGAGAAATTGCGCGACAGGTAAGTACCTTCGTACGCTCAAAAATAATTCGCAAGGAGATCCTCAATTACGTTAAGTCGGACATTTTACTACCTGTAAACGCATCTCGAAAAAGCTAAGGCATATAAATGTGAACATTAATTATTCGAAAATTACGTTAGTGAAAAATTTTATTAGCGATTTAATAATTATCTTTCATATTTTTCGTTAAAATGATATAGGCTAAGTGCATAGAAGATGCATTACTAACGATGCTGTCACTTTCTTTATCTCTCGTAGGGCTGACGAACATATCCTTGTACGATAGTCCGATGATTTCACAGGGAATACACCCACCCATTCATCACACTCCGTCCGGAATTAATACAGATTAATCTCTCGCTAAATATTGCTAAAGTAAAGTAAAAGAATTTAATAACTATCATAAAATTATTAGAAAATGCTGTGACTGCTGTGAGTAAATATAAAAAAGGATATAAGTTGCTGCCGATAATACCATATATTTGCCATTAATCTTCTTTCACGTAAAACAAAATAATCCTATAATGCTTTATTCTTGTTTATTGAAAAATAATAGCTATCAGTTTCGCGATCGGGAATTGTGTTGTTGCATTAGTACCGGTGTTAAGGATTAATCTGATCGATCTAGCTAGTTGGTCGATGCATACAATGACCCCGCGAGAATCGCTGTAGCAAACAAGAACAATATTGCGAATGGAAAAAGACGGAATCCTGGGCAATAAGCGAGTAACGAGAGCATCTAAGAAGGACATCTTCCGGACGTTGTACAAATGACGGTGGGATATATACAAGGTGTCTAATAATTCATTGTGCAACTGGCGTTAAAAGTAATTTTTCACGAAAAACGGTAGAAGAAAAATGTAGAATAAATTTTTAAAATGCGTTTCTTAACCTTTAGAGAATGGGAAGTCCATTAGGCTTCAAACTCATTATCTATACTCATCTATACATCATCTATACCGGGTTCTCGGGTCGTTGACCATATAGTTTCAGAAATCTAACAATAGGAGAAACAAATGAGACTAATAGGATTGAAGCGATTTCTCTTCTTAGAACTTCTTTGTGAAACCTTTAGATATTATGTCCCTTCTACCTTTACCATTATTCTACTCTACCTTTTCACTCCAGCTTTAGTCAATATTTATATATCTCAACAGCATCTTTTAGCTCTAAATTTCAAAGTATATTTTTATAACAAGATTTTGCAAGAAGTATTTCCATATTTCTCATTCGAAACTAAATATAAATACCTAATAAAATTTTTTTGAAATTTACAATTATATGAATGTTTTATGTAATTTTTCTATTTTTGTTAACGTACCGGATGGGAAGCCTATTTTTAGGCTCCACGGGGGTCGCTTATTTTTTCGTAGTATAATACTTTAACACATATATGAAAGTTATATATAAAAGTGTGCAAGTAGAAACTTGCACATTGCTTCCTCATAGTTTTAAAGTGTGCAAGTAAAAACTTGCACATAAAAAATAAGTACTTTATAATACTTAGAAAAAGTAAAAAAGAGAATTATCAACTTTAGGACAAAGTAACTGCTTTTATTACGAACATTAAATAACTTTTCTTAATCGAAATATTTGTCGTCTGAATAAAGGCAATACCTGACATTCATCGAAACTACATATATCTACGTCCATATACACAGAAAAACATATCGAATTGCATATCCACAAACATACACGTTCGCTGCCGCACAGGAATTGCGACACCTTCGCCAGGAGTCGACTCTATTTTCAGTTATGTTTTGAACATATATATCCTATCACGCGCCAGCGAACGTGTTAATTATATATAAATTTATATTACAGAAATGATTGCCGCCGCCGCTTCAAAAGTAGGGAGTTTTTGAGTTACTGAATTATTAGGTTATTAGAGAATTAATTTTTTGGTTTATTATAATCACCCAGACATCCATACACACACATACACACACAGGCACATACAGCATGACCGTATTAACCGTACACATTAAGGACTACCATGAGCCGATAAACCCATTTTTCAGATGTTTGACGCTCTGTAACTCGAAAATTGTCCATTTTTGGATTTCGTGCTCATGAACACTTTTCATCAGGACATCATGAACTACATCATACTAAATTTTCAGTCAATTTGACCGGGATCCATTTTCCCATGGTTTTGTGCGGGGTCCTTTGCGGAAGTTAGAGCAACCACGGGCATTTCTCAAAAAATTTAAAATTTTTATAGAGAAAGAACTGCTTTACCAATTATCGCCAAATTCAATACCAACCTTCCTTAAATGATATACTTTATCGATTAAAAAAATTCAGACCGATATCTCACAGCGTTTTCCATTAGGAAAAACTCGCAGCACTGAACGCAATTTTATTGTTGTAATATAAAAATCAGTTCACATATTTTCAGTGTTTAATGTTCTACATTTTATTTGACAAATTTTTGCCAGTAGAACATTAAACACTGAAAATATATAAACTGATTTTTATATTACAACAATAAAATTGCACTCACAATCAGTGCTGCGAGTTTTTTCCAATGGAAAACGCTATCAATATTTGCGGAAGTTAGAGCAATCACGAACATTTCTCCAAAAATTCCAAATTTTATTAAAAAAGAGCCCTTTTAACAATTATCGCCAAATTCAATGATCAAATTATAAAATGATGAAGAAGCAATGTGCAAATTTCTAATGTGTATACTTTTTTATTATATTGGCAATTTTTTTCTAATTCTGTTATATTCTTCAGTCTTTTCTACCCCTATTTCATATACAATTCTTTAATATTTGGTTAATTTGTTCTTGAGTTATAGTCTTTTAAAATTTCGGGGAATCTGTACATAGGACAATATGTGCAAGATTCTTATTTATACACTTTTTTATTATATTAGCAATTTCCTTTTAATTCTATTATATTCTTAGGTTTTTTCTACATTCTACCCCTATTTAATATATGATTTTTTAAAATTCGGTTGATTAATTCTTGAGATACAAACGTTTGAAATTTTGGAAAATCCATACATAGGAAAATTTCTAATTTGTACACTTCTTTATTATATTGGCATTTTTTCTTATTCTATTATATTCTTAGGTTTTTTCTATCCCTATTTCATATATAATTCTTTAAGATTTGGTTGATTAGTTCTTGAGATACAGACGTTTAAAATTTTGGGGAATCCGTACATAAGAAGCAATGTGTATGTTTCTAATTTTTACACTTTTTTATTATACTGGCAATTTTTTTTAATTCTATTAGATTCTTAGATCTTATCTACCTTTATTTCATACATAATTCTTTAAGATTTGATTGACTAGTTTTTGAGTTGCAGACGTTTGAAATTTTGGAGAATCCGTACATACATAGAAGCCTCATAAAGTTGGGTTTAATCAACCAAATCTTAAAGAATTATATATGAAATAGGGGTAGAAAAGACTGAAGAATATGATAGAATTAGAAAAATTGCCAATAATTAATACTAAATTGTCAAAAACATCAATTTGTGAAAAGTCTCAATTATTGAGACTTGAGATGTAGCCCTTAAAAGTTAAAATTTTAAAATATTGGCAATTTTTCTAATTCTATTATAATCTTCAGTCTTTTCTACCCCTATTTCATATATAATTCGTTAAGATTTGGTTAATCAGTTCTCTGAAGTTATAGAAATTTTGGTAAATTTGGAACATACGCACACACACACACACACACACACATGCATACACACATACGGACATTTTTTAAAATTGCGATTTTTCGACGTTTTAGAACATTCTGAACACATTGGCAGCGGCAACTAAAAAAAAATTTTTTTTACGAAAACAAAGCTTCCTCTATGAGGAAGCAAAGAGAATTAAAAATGTAAAAAGAAAGTACCCCGGACGACGAAAAATTACAATTTAGCCACACCAGAGTACTACGAACCCTGTTCCAACTTCGTGCCAATCTCAGCTCAATACTAGTGTATAAGAATTCTCTTTCCAGATCTATTGTGGTGTCCACAAATATCTAGTTTTATTACCCCCTTATGCCATTAGTTTAAATTGCATTATAAAAAAGTTAGTAACAGCACTACTTAAAAACGCATAGGGTACGTTGGACCGTGGAGTGACGACCTAGGGTTAATAATCACAATGTAATTGTAGAAATACTTTCACACATTAGTTTTTAAAGTACCTACTTTTTCCTATTTATAGAAATTGGTTTATTAATATATATTATTTTGTTTAACAGCACCAAGTTTTTTAACAAAATGTTTTTAATTTTATATTAATTTTTAATTTTTTAAATAAATGTTTAATTTTAAGATACGTACCACTTGGATTTTATTTCTTTTTTTTTTATATTACTACTTGTGTGTATAGGTTTAATTTTTCAAAGGTACAATAGTTATTTTTCGAGGTTCGTCGCTCTCGAATCTCGTCTGTATACGGATAGAGAAAACTAGACCGACTGGCTGGCACCGCCGGTGCAGTTTCGGTGCACGAAACGCGAGAAATACGAAATTCGTTTCCTCATCAGACTTTGAATTGGTATATTATTTAAAGTGTTTCTCACGATTTTGACTCTATCTTCCGCTTCTTTTTCTTATGTCTTTTCATCATCTGGTTTTTTCATCCGCCTCCTTATTATTTCTTTGAATCCGTGCAGCTGTATTCCACAAATCCAAACGTAATTCCAATGATTTCTATAGCCTATATTAAAGGATTAAAAACATTAAATTAAATTCATAAGATAGTTTCATATATTGCCGATTTATATGTTACTTAAATTACTATAAATGACTTGTTTATATATTTCTTACTATGAATGTATAGTTTAAAAAGAAGAAGAACGAATATGATAATATCAATAATACTGGAAAAGAACAGTTTAGATGGTCATAATTTTAAAAATATATCACTGATTGTGAGTCATACTGCGCAGTATTATTTTCGAACATTAAAAATACGAAAATATAATAATATTTATACGATTTATTTATATGTATCAGTAATGTGTAAATTATACGAGTCGACTTTTTGCGATTGTATCACTTCTCCTACGAGGCGTTATCGTCATTATTTGCCATCCAGGGTCTGTCGAGGCCCGGCCGTGGCGAACGCGGCTGTTAAATTTCCGAGGATACGCGGGTATTCTGGCGACTCTGGAAAATGTCGATTGATAGTGTTGATACGCGGCGATCATTTTTCTATCAGTGTGACACTCTTACGTGTACGTACGTATGAAGGAAAGCGGGACGCGGACCGAAAACTTTTATGACTATTAATCAGACGAACGGCCGCGACCGGGCCGAATGCTTGATGCGAGTTTATTTGCGCTAATGAAATCAGTAGTGTTATCTCTTCCCGAGACTCGTATTGCGCCAACTGCTATTCCGCGTAGAACTGTGTTATAAACCGTAATGTCTGTTGTCCAAGTGATCCAAAATCTGCAGTAGAAAAAGAAAGAAAGGGAGAGACAGAGAGAGAGAGAGAGAGAGAGAGAGAGAGAGAGAGAGAGAGAAGAGAAATAACTATAGGTCTGTTTTCTGTTGCTGCACTGCTGAACTGGTGCAATAAGTTAGAGTGAGACAAGTATATTTTGTCTCACTCTAACTTTATACTGCACCAGTGTGCACTAGTTCAGCAGTGCAGCAACAGAAAACAGACCTTATGTACATATGGAGCACATTTATATGTAGTTTCCCTGGAATACAGAGGGTTCTTTTTAATTGCAATATCCCTAGACACTTTCGTACACACGGCGACACAAGTTGTGTTCCAATTGCCGTAATTGTCGACACAACGCTACACATCCGTACTCGCTCGAGAGCTACTAGTTGGCTGTGTAAGCTTGTGTTCTCTAGTGCCAATGAAATAGTTACTAGCCACGGCGGCTATAAATGAGTGGCCGCGCATTTCTTTTTCTTTTTTTTATTCAAAAAGGCGAAAAAACTATAAATCAACGAAAGTATCAAGAGTATCATTGAAGTAATAAGTAATTCGAATTATCTTGTATCACAATAATGAATAACCCTACCCAAAACCGTACACAGCGTACACTGCATTAGTACACACTTTGTTCCAATTCAGTCGTGCACATCGCTACACAAGTGCCTTCCTGTGTATGTTTGTGTTAGGATGTGTTAAACAATTGGAAAGCACCCAGAGTCTAGCGAACCGACCCTCAAAATGGCGTGTCTCTCATGTCTGTATTCGAGGGATTAGTGCATAAGTGTATGTATGTTTATTGTGTTAGTGTCTAGCAATGAAGTGGTGTGTCTGTGTACACTGTGATTGGTTACGCCATTTTAAGGGACCTCAATCTTGACCAATAAAAATAGGTCTACAGTTCGCCAGACTCTCTATTCTAGGGACACTAATTTATATGTATTATGTTTCTATGACCGGTATTCATAGTCGGATCTTATATTTAAGACCGTCTTAAATACAATCTTAAGATGTCATAAACCAATCACAGAGCCGTACTAGCATCTTAAGACATTACTTAAGACGGTCTTGAAATAAGATCCGACTATGAATACCGGCCTATATCTACCAATAATGTTATACGTCAATAACAGCTACTTCATTAGAATCGTGCTGTTGTTATTACAGCTATAATGCTGTGATGATGATATTCTTTGATCCTGAGAACAAACACTCATGAAGACAACATTATTACGGTGAGATTGCATATTTTCAGTTAATATCCTGTAATTGTGTGTGTGTGTGTGTGTGTGCTAGTCATATTTCATCGTGTTAACAATTTCCATATAGTATCCTGCGATTTCTTACATCTTAAATTTGCATTTTTAAGTTGTTTATTCTATCGCATTGTTCTAATTTTTTGCAATGCGAAATATGAAATTCAAATATTATACGTCATGTGACATAAGAAATAATTGTATAATGAGTAGATATAAATATCGTTATTTGAATAGACATGCTAAATATTTTATATAACAACAAAATAAAAAATGAGTAAAATTAATAAAAAGTATTTTCTTGGAAAATTGGTAGATATATTAAATAAAATACTGGCTTAAAAAAAAAAAAAATATTACATGCAGCATATGTGAGAGTGAATTTTTTTCGGGATCGAGTTATGCGGGGTCTACAATGGGAGTCGCTAAGTCGCGAGTTGCAAGAAACTGACCAACCACAGTCGAATTTGAGGAGAATAATCGACTGTGATTAGTCACCTTCCCACGACCCACGACCCAACGACTAGCATTGTAGACCCCGCATTAAACGATGATATAGATGCGAAGCACCTTGAACTTCGCATTCTGAAACACACAAGCTTAATTAACGTTTGATTGAAACGATGCTTTAGGCGCAAAAGACATTTGTATCATCATGTATTTTAACAACTTTATTGATAACAAATGTACTACGAGGTAACTTTCATGCATGAGTAACTAAATATTTATAAGCATAGAATAAACATTTATTTAAGCATAAAACCCTGCGCACAATAGTGCACATATATTAGGAATAAGAATATCTAAATATTAAATATTAGGATATATAAATATAGAAATATTCGTGTAATAAATATTAAATATTAGGATATTTAAATGTAGGAATATTCCTATACACGAAAAAAAATTATTAGTTACTACCTATATGGACACTTTACATTTTTTTGCAGCAAGTTTTGCTACTAAATTATAACTCGCTGCAAAGAATTTCCATATAGTGATTAATTTTTTCTACTATACCTAGTAGCTAATCTTTTTTTTTTCGTGTATATTTATATCTTACATTTTATTTTTTTCTATTGTACGTTACGTTTAATTATTATTTCTATTTCCGATTCCTAATATTTAATATTTATTCTTATTCCTAATATGTGCTTTATTGTACGCAGGGCCTAATATTAGCAAGTAGCATTTAATTTATTTATTTATATTAAGTAAATGTTTTTTGCACTATTGTTTGCATTGCGAAGCTTCGAGTTGTAAAATAACATGCCTACGACTCAAAAATTCGTGATATCCTTGACATAAATAACGCCCTCGATATTCCGACGTATCATCTGTGCTCTCTTACGGAAATCCCTGACGATATCGCGGCGGGATAAAGCCTCGGACACATTATATCTCGCGGCATGGCACGTTGTACCTACTGCTTTGTAATCAGGTGGAGTACCTGGCTGCGTGGCGGAATATTGCAGAGTTTCAAATTTGGGTCCACTATTTTCCGCGACGACGCGCCATCCGTCCACGTATGGCATGCTAGCAAGTATTATCACGCTCGCTCCCGTCGTCGGTTTCGCAGACGACGCTCTTTAATAATATCCCATCTGGTATCCTATCCTCCGGGCCTCCGCGCGAACAAAGCGCGTTTCAACTTTTGACCGGCGATTAGCGTCGTGTGTTCCGTGCCGAAGCGTTTCAAATTAAATAGCTCGGCGCACCTGACAATGAGCCTTGAGCTCTACGACGCTAACGAAAATGTCACGACGCGTGAAAGGAAAGAGATGACGACATATTTTACTGTCGGACCATGTTTTATTTTTAGCTTTCAAGCCTGCACTTGTTTGTTTTGAGTGACTTTGCTCGTAAAAATAGGATTTGGCAGATAATTTAAAAGAACTTGCACATTACTTCCTCACAATTTTTAAGTATGCAAATTATAAATTTGCACATTGCTTATTCAACATTTTATTTTGCTCATAAAACTTCCTCTATGAGGAAGCCAAATTAATAAATATCCACTAATAAGTATACTTCAAAGATAAAACTTCCTCTATGAGGAAGCTTTATGAGAGAAGTAAAATGTTGATTAAGCAATGTGCAAATTTATAATTTGCATACTTAAAAATTGTGAAAAAGTAATGTGCAAGTTTCTAATTTGCATACTTAAAAACTATGAGGAAACAATGTGCAAGTTTTTACTTGCACACTTAAAAACTGAAGAAGCAATGTGCAAGTTTCTACTTATTTGAAATTGCGATTTTTCGGCGTTTTAGAACATTCTGAACACATTGGTAGCGGCAACTAAAAAAAATTTTTTTTACGAAAACAGCTTCCTCTATGAGGAAGCAAAATAATTTAACACATCATTAAATGTTTGTAATAGAAGAGATAAATACTAATTCCAGAATGAGTTTAGAAACGCTTGCTCGCACAAAATAAACTTTGAACAAAAATGTGCCGAGCAAATTCTGTCGTTTGTTATTTGAATAGAAATTGTGGAATAATAGCGAATAAGTGCAAAGATTTTGATCTTGTAGTATTATATGCAAATGAACAAACAGAGGAAGAGTCCTGAGTTTCTGTAATCTAGATTTTTGTTTTTTTAAGGATCTTGGTGATTTCGATATTATTTCTTACGTTAAATGCTTTCACATAGACGCCCGAATAATAATGTATTTGATTCTCATTTTGACAAATAAAATTTTATTAGATATACGATAATTGGTTCAAGCTGTTTTCTTTGTTTCATATGTGTGTTTAAATTACATCGCTCGTGATCTACAGTATCTGTAGCTATTGTAGTGCGTATCGTATTTTTGTACCTAACAAGGAATAAAAAAAAAGAAATAATTTACAAGACGAGGATGCGGTATTTTTACTTCATCGATGAGTTAAGAACCGTTTTTAGGAAGCGTAGTTTTCCCACAGAATAGCCCGCATAAAAGAGATCCCCGTAATAATATCGTAGGTTATCGTCAGAACTCGCTTCTCTAGCCACGTCTATTCAACCTGTCATTCGCGTTTTGCGGTCGCTATTGTGATTTGCAATGGTAACCCTTCGCACATCCTGTCTATTGTCGCGAAAACGATCGCTCGTGCTCCTATACCGCTTCCTCCTTTTCTGCATGGTCCCTATTTTTCCCCGTTTCTTTACACTTGTTCTGGAATTCTTTATCTGTTTCTTCAAGCTCTTCTCCATTAGTAATTATTGCACAACCGCAAAACATTGTGTACGTAAACACTTCATTATATAAACAATTTTACTTGTAATAATTATATACCTCTATCTTTTTTCCGAGAAAACAAATAATCACGTGAAACTTTTTTGAAATGCAAACTAATTGGCAGGTAAAATCTTTACGCAAATTATAAGTTTTCATATTTTGCTTGATCATCTTATTAAAAAGAATTGGTTACGTAAAGTGGAAAATGTGGAAAATATAAGATTGCGAAGATTCGATGTTTTCTCTATTTACCCTTTAAAAGCTTTAAGAAAATAACGTATCGTAGACACACAGTATGTAGAGCAAGTGAACCGTGTAAGTAATGGTTATCCCAGGTCAGTCTCGTGAGCAATCAGAACGGAACAAATTGGGACGAGAGCGATAATCAAATCTCGCAGGGCGGTTTCACATTGTGTAGCAGGCGACATATGGTTGACGTTTTGTTACTATTTTGTGCACAACTTGCTTAAATACCATGAAACTTTTTCGTCGTTCGCGATGAAGGCAGGAAAGGAAGGAAGCTAGCGTGGAGCATGTAAGTAGCACGTAAAACCGTTTCTCTATTTCTTTGCTACTTTCTTCGTGCGGATGTCTGATTGTAGGTTTCGGAATATATCAATTGTACTTCGTTTTAGTTAGAGACTTCTTGACTTCCGCTCGTACGTTGAAGTTTGCTCGTGACATGCAATATACAATATAATATTTTTCAACATCAGGAAGGAATGGGTGATCGATAGCTTTAACAAAATGTTTATATGCAAAAAAATTAATCAATTGTGATCATGAATTTCGATTGTTTTGCATAGGCATCATTTAGTGGTCAACAATCATACGCTAATTGCATTTTTCGTGTAAAAGCAAGTTCTCACAACGGAGAGCTGTGTTAACGGAATAATTTGCAGCTACGGCAACTATTATGTACACGTGTTAGCTTCGAAAATCTGGAAAGTGATTAAGCATTAAAATAACTGCTATTTTAATTCTAACTGCGCATTAGAACGACGGACGGTAACGTCGACAACGCCTCGAGGCGGTGCAGTTGCAGGCAGCGAGCTGCAGCGAGATAGGCTAACGTCATAGGCCGTCCCTGGGATGCAACTATGCATGCCTTTGGCTTTAATGTTATCCACGGTTACGTCATGTGATCGTCCGCTATATCGCAGTTAATGGCCGGGGCCGCATAGGAACGTGGCATTATCGAAGGGAGTTTAAAGAGACTCGAGGAAAGGGGTGGATGAAGGGGGTAGAAGAGCGAGTAGAGCCACGGGTGCATCCGGCGAGGAGGAAGTTCCTGACAGCCTCCAGATGCTTCTACGGCTAGCGAGACACATTCGCGCACTGCACCGACGCATCACGCAAATTCAATTATCCGCGATGATTCAACCACTCGCGTCTGCGAACAACGCCGCAGCAGATTTGGATCGCGTTCTGGAAGCTGCGCGATGAGGCGATAGAGTAAATCACACGTAAATTATAAGATCAAGGCTAGCTTCAGGTTTTTTGTGAGCACCGATTAAATAGCACACACAAACATAAATAGATGATTTAATTAATAGAATTTAATAAAATATAGATCTACTAGAGCATATATGTATATGTGTGTTGTTGTGAGCGCACAACGCTATAATTATTAATTATATAACCTATAAGTAATCTGACCCTAGCAACTAAATTCGAATATGAAATCCGCCGAAAAACCTGACGATTGCATCAGACGAGGATCATCCGATGCATACCGACACCGGAACCCAGAGCGTCCGACTCCAGGTTTACCGAAAGCGCTGATGCGAAGGTCAGCGCAGAGCGCTGACGACGAGAAGTCAACGCTAACTCGGGAGCCCCCGAGTTAGCAACAGAACGTCGGTCCGACATTATAAATACTGCCAAATCGGAAGATCGGGCGCGGTAGTCTGACATCAAAAATCATAACGAACGTGCGGTCACGTTTCGTAATTATTATACTTAGAATAATCTCGGAAATTGTATAAAATAATCAAGACCGTTATCAATTGTTAAGTGGTATTTTAATTAAAGATATTTGAGAGGAAATATCGAAGTAACATTTATTGAAACACTCCACCGTGTGCAACTTTCTTCAAACCGGAATTCCCGAATCTTGTGCCAGCCCTGAGCATCAACTCCCGGTTACGGCACAACAGTGTGTACATACACACACACACACACACACACACACACACACACACACTCTAATAGATCTATATTTTATTAAATTATAGGTATATACATATATGTGATACCTCGAAGATTTTATTCTTAATCTTAAATCGCCACTTCTTAGGGTATTTGAAGACTTATTACTTATAATCAAAGATTATTATATAATGCAAATAAGAGCAACACGTCGTTATTAAAGCGAGAGATTTAAAATTTATTATTTTAATAATAAATTTTTAAATCTTTCGTGTATTTCCAAGTAATAGTATATACACGAGTTTCCAACCTATGTTGCTCTTATTTGCCTTCCCAAACAGCACACATATCCAAACTTGGGACATAAGATGTGTTAAAGATATCTTTTAAACATCTTTAAGCCGTCTTACGAAATGATGTATAAAAGACGTCTTAATGACGTCTATAAAATGTCTTATGTCCCGATTTTGGACATTGTGCTATCTGAGTTATATAATGATCTTCGATTGTATATCTTGAGAGCGTTTTTCTTGTTATTACTCATTACTTATTCTCCTTTTTGCACAAAGTTTACTTAGCATATATATTTACGATGTATGTTTTTTCATCATCTTACTAAAGTCAATATTTGCATAATTCCCGTATTGATGTAATATCAAAAAATTATCAAGCATTAGAAACATCGTCAATTAATAAGCAATACCGCCTGGTATTGCTTATTAATTGACGATGTTTCTATGGGACTATTATATTAGTAACGTTTTTAGAAAAAGCAATAATTTACTCTATCGCCTCATCGCGCAGCGTCCAGAACGCGATCCAAATCTGCGGCGTCGTTCGCAGACGCGAGTGGTTGAATCATCGCGGATAATTGCATTTGCGTGATGCGTCGGTGCAGTGCGCGAATGTGTCTCGCTAGCCATAGAAGCATCCGGAGGCTGTCCAAACTGTACCAAACGTGAAATATACAACTAGCTATGTAATGAATAGTCTTGAATGAACATTGAGACTCATCTGTAAATAATATGTATAATCATTTATAACTTTACTCTGTAGAATAATGATACGGAACAATTGAAGCCAAAAAGCGCATTTGGAGAAAAAATGTCACATTATAGGCGGTATTATTTATTCACAGACGATATGCTTTTTTCATATATTCATACGTGCAACATTTAATTTTTAGGCATTTTTAATTAAATCTTCTTATTTATTTTATTATTGGCATTCAAACATATATTAATATGTTACAATGTTACATATTAAACTTTACATTGTTGATAATAAAATTGTATCTAGGGATACGCCGCGATAGTAAATTTTTTTGATAACCGGATACCGGATAATTCAATACTTATTGCTGCTAGATGACCGGATAATCGGATATTATCCGGCAATTACGCAAAGAAATAAAAAATAAATAAATTTAACTGTATTTTACAGCAAAGAAAAGATTATAATTAAAAAAAAATTATGTACACAGACGTGTTATGTGTACATTTTACTATTTATGCATAATTAACTATTTTATATTGACAATATTGATGAATTATTTAAACAATTTAAAGCTAATGCGGTACTCGCTCGTACTTTTAGTTGCATATTTTGTCTAGATATTAAACGATGAAAGTATTTATATAGTTATGGATGGGCCAAATGTTTGATGAAAGTGATGAAATATCTTGATGATTTATATATATTTCACCAAACGTCTGGTCAATCTAACTAAATACTTTTATCAGTGTACTTTTTATACGGTTATATACGACTTTATGCGTCATTATTTTTTATTATTTATTATATTTGAAATTTAAATTTATATTTAAACTTTGAAATTTAAAACAAAAACAATAAGATTTATTCCGCCAGTGAAATAATAAGAAATTAAACTCTGTGTGTTTAAAGCCGACCAACTGGCAAATACTTTATTATACTCTCACGACGTTTCGACCGCCCCTTTCGGTCCTTATCAAGTGAATAAGACTAACAAATTATCATTTATCCTGGCATAATGTCCAGACTAAGCCATCTAAAAACTAGACGTTTCGGAGTCAGAAGATGTTAAAAATAGCGTAGGTGAACAGATACAAAAATTCATGCTTACATAATTTGAGCGTCAATGTGTGTTAAAAAATAATAATGTAAAATCGACATGTCAGTTATGGAACACGAAGAAACATGTCAGAGCCGTGCGGCTGTGGTACTACGACTGGTCGCAAGGACAGGCATAAGACAAGTAGACACGTTTAAAAACAATAAAAATAGAAATAAAAATAAATAAGCGAGAAAGGGGAAACGAGAAGGAAGGCCTATGTTTCCTTGATAACGCGATCATAAAGGGCATTGAGCTTTTCAGTGTCCTTCTGTAAGTTAATGGCGTTGTCGCATTTCTTTATGAAAAACATTTCTGCGATTCCCCTCTTTTTCAATCGTCTCTCCTTATGCAAAATCTTAGGTTTAGACCAGTCAAAATCGTGGTTATATTATGTAAGCCTGTGCTTGCTGACCACAGACTGTTTGCTGACATCCTTCTTTATGTAAAGAAGAATTTGAAATTTAAATTTATATTTAAAATTTAAATTTTGAATCTAATTATTATCCGGTCAAATGTAAAATTGTGCAAAATGCATGGCGGAATTGACTGAATAGCTGGATTGACTGAATAACTAGATTGTTTTGCTGAACTTCTTGTTTAGATAATGCAATAATATGCATAATATCTAATCACCGGATCGTCTGCAGTGAATTGATGAATAATGTAAGTAAAAAAATGTCTTTTTGTATTATAAATCTGCATATTACATGACAGCTATAAATATGTACATGTAAATACATAACATTAGTAGTTTAAAAGTTACAGGTTGCTCTTCGCTACCGCTTAGTTTTATTTAGGCAACCGTAAGAGAAACATACTCGCTAAAGTGAAATTATGGCTCAACTAGAATCCAATTATATATTTCAGAAATGATGGCTAGTAAGTTCTAAATACTTATATATATCAAAGAAAATTTTAAATTTCTTTTAAAAGGGACTACTACATACTACAAAAAGTCCCTCTTATCGGTTTTCCTCAAAGTTATGTATTATTAATCTTATATCATATATATAGAATTCACCGATGCACGAACGATAAAATGGCCATTGTTATCTTCGCCGATGCCAATTATTTTTATATTGCTAGCCTATATATACGTCGTCTATTTTGCTGGACCGCAATTTATGAAAAACAGAAAGCCGTATTCGTTGAAAAGGTTTATACAGTGTTACAATCTTTTTCAAATTGTTGCAAATTTTTGGCTAGTGTTTAACGTCATGACAGATGGTAGACCGTTCGCTGCTGTGTGGAGATTTTGCGAGTCACTCGATGAAATTTGCGGTCATAACAGTGAAAAGGTATGTTAAGCTTTTAAATTGCCGAAAATAAGGAAGTGTCTGAATTTAAATTAAGTAAGAACTAATGAAATTGCGATAACAACAATTTAATTAGACATAAATAGATCTAATTTTCTTATTGCAGCAACTTGAAATTATATGGTGGACACTATTGCTTAAAATAATTGATCTCATTGAAACTATAGTATTTGTACTGAGGAAAAAATACCGGCAGATCTCATTTTTACATACGTACCATCATATTTCTACGGTTATCTACGTTTGGTGGACGCTCAGACACTCCACCCACAGTTTTCTCATGACTAGCATAGCGCTTAATTGTTCTGTACACGTGATAATGTATTCTTATTATTGTCTGAGCACTTTCGGATCGAATATGCAACAAAGACTTCTACCATTCAAGAAGTGGATTACTACGATACAAATGGTAAGAACCTAATTTGTCGATATAATTTGATACAAATGATATAAAATATAATACTGCTTTTATTAAAACAGGCACATATAGCATTCATAATGGTGGGTGGTTCGCAAGGTCTCATACTTAACTGCGATAATGTAATTGTAAAATATTTCTCTGTTGTAACATTTCTTAATGGCATTGTAAACTTGTCACTCTTTTACAATTTTTATAGTTCTTATAAGAAATCGAAAATAGCCTAATTGTGAAGTACAATTTTGTTGAATGAGCATTATTATTAGCTTGAAAAAACTCTTCCTTCTGTTTATTGTAATAAATATTAAATATATACCCATGCGCACAATCGCACTATATATGTATGTGCTGTTATTATTCCACAATTTCTTGTGTATTTACCGAATGACCGAATGTAACAACGATGTAGCGTAAAACGGTCTCGTAAAGAGTGTCGTCTTGCATATGTTGGAATATTTTGAAAGTTGAGAGATAAATAGTTGCCTGATATACAATCTCCGCCTGTACGTGCTCCAATTTCGTGCATTCCAGTCTCATCGGGCAGGTGATAGTGTCTCACAAATGCGCCTAAAGTGCTAATTTCGCGAGCGTCACATTTCCCACGTTTGACACGGCGAATCCTCGGGAGATTCCGCGCGTCCACGTCGATGTCTACGATGTCTACACACGCGGCGGCGTACATAATTCTGGATTTACTTATTGTTAGTGTCGCGTTAGGCCGTCTGAGTTTGAGGATCGTAGTCTCCCGAGTGGAGCGAGATTTCACATGGTCGGCCGTACAGCGTGATTTGTGGACGGGGGTTATGCGTGACGTATCTCACCGATCATAATTATATCCTGTTACTGGAGAGATCCTTGCGCCACGGCTCCTCCTTCCTTCCTTCCTATCCGTCCGTTCGTATAGCTCGTACGGCTCGACTGTTCTCTCTATATCTGCGATGACATCCTCTAGAACTTTCTGATTTGTCGATCCTGTAGAGGAATATCTCAATCTTTCGCTGTTTTGTTGACAAAGAATCGCAAATTTATTCGAGGAGATTATATATCTTCTCCACAGTTTCGATCGTAAATTTATTTCTAATTATGCGTGATCGATATCACTTGTATGGGATAAAGGTCGATTTTAAGTCGATTTTATCGTGCCTATTGAAAAAGGGTCACAAAGATATGGATTTGCGCCGTAGGTATATATGTTCCGTCTCAAAGAACATCGAAAGGAGGAGAAGCCACTTTTGGAAGTGTCGAAATACGTTTGAAATAAGCAGCTAGGTGCTGATGGAAAATAAACTGCGTCCGTTTAAATATCGTATGTCACTGTCCACAAAAAAGGAAGCTTGCAATGATCTGGACAATAAACGTAAAGTCAGATTATATCTATCTATGTATACATAGATATAATCTGACTTTACGTTTATTGTCCAGATCATTGCAAGCTTCCTTTTTTGTGGACAGTGACATACGATATTTAAACGGACGCAGTTTATTTTGCATCAGCACCTAGCTGCTTATTTCAAACGTATTTCGACACTTCCAAAAGTGGCTTTTCCTCCTTTCGATATTCTTTGAGACGGAAGTCATAATCTTACGTGGCTGACAGGTAATAGCCGAACATCATTGTCGTCACCCTTTAGCCCGCGTACACACGGCTATTGTGCTGCTTTTTTATTTTTCTTACCGTCGCGGTTATACATATAATAGCGACAACATTGTCACTAAATCACACCTAGACTTGTAAACCTAGCGCAACTCTGGGCGAGGCTATTAGTATAAATACGGTTATAATGCAAGGCCATAAGGGTTGGAAAGAGTATAAAATGCTACTAAATCAAGACCTGCAATCCTCCAGCAGCAGGGGTCTGCCACCGACTCGAAATCAGGACGAACGTTTAGCGCCTCGCAATAGCGAGTGAGTACTGACTCTTTCCTAATCAGCCGTTTTTGCCCGCCTGCTAATCTTACAGGTGGTCGTGTCTCTTTGACATCATTGTATGCGTTAATATTAAACGAGTTAAGTTTGCTTTGATAAAAATAAAAATAAGGAGGTACGCGAACAAAAATTGTAAGTAACAATAATAGAACAAAATTTGCAAGTAACAGTAAAAACAACGATAATATCGTGTTCTATTTATTGTCTTCCTCTATCGTAAAAAAGTAATAAAAATAGAAACGTAAAAAAGTAAAAATGAGTACGTGTATACATTTCTATCTAAAATCGTATAGGTAAATTGCTCAAGTAATTTTGAAAACTGTTTTTGTGCAAAAAATGACATATTTACAATATATCAACGCGATAAAATAATTTTTTTTTCTTCTCTCTTTCTCTCTCTCTCTCTCTCTCTCTCTCTCTCTCTCTCTCTCTCAACACTAAAATACAACTTTATAACGCATTAGGATTTGCAATTCTGTAATGAAAACGTAAACTATTAAGGCCATCACACACAAAATGCATAACGTCGCATAAGCATAGTATAAGACCTCTGGACCAATGAGCATCTTATGTAAATTAATATGGCGACTTTATGCTGGATGTTCATTGGTCCAGCGGTCTTATGCTATGCTTATGTTATGTTATGCATTTTGTGTATTATAGCCCTTAGGGTCGCTCCGAAAGTAATTTCTTTTATTTATTTCTATGGAAACTACGACAGATATAAAGAGCACAATAACACTATTTGATAGAACACATTCTCAGCTACAAAAAAACGTACTTTTCGAAATAGTCACCACCCTCGGCTATACATTTTTGCCAGCGATGAACAAGAGCCTGTATGCCATGCTCGTAAAAATCTGCACGGTAGTGTCTCACTGTTTAACAGCTGCTACGACGGCGTTGTTGCTACAAAAATGTTGCCCATGCAGTCCAGCTTTTATCGGCCCGAACAGATGGAAGTCCGAAGGCACCAAATCCGGACTATACGGTGGGTGTGGTAGGACAGTCCAGCCAAGATTGGTAAATGTGCTCCATGGTCTTCAAACTGATATGGGACCTTCGACGTTATCGTGTTGCAAGAGAAAGGTTGTCTTCTTCTCAGGCCTGACTCTGAAAATTCGCCAGGCCCCATGCCAGTTTGAAGATCATGGAACACATTGCCAATCTCGGTTGGACTGTCTTACCACACCTACCGTATAGTCCGGATTTGACGCCTTCGAACTTCCATCGGTTCGGACCGATGGAAACTGGACTGCGTGGGCAACATTTTTGTAGCAACGCCGTCGTAGCAGCTGTTAAACAGTGAGTCACTTCCACTGGTGCAGATTTTTACGAGAATGGCATACAGGCTCTTGTTTATCGCTGGCAAAAATGTATAGCCAAAAGTGGTAACTATTTCGAAAAGTACGTTTTTTGTAGCTGAGAATGTGCTTTATCAAATAGTGTTATTGTGCTCTTTGTATCTGTTTTTGTTTTCATGGAACTAAATAGCAGGCATTACTCTCGGAGCGCCCCTAATATATTTGCTTAATTTTTTGAATAAACATTTGCTCAAATTTTTATCTCAAAATTTCTACGTATTTTTCCTGATCTTATAAAATAAAAGGGGTCCCTGAAAGAAGAAGGTAAAAACGTATTTATTGTATTCTAAAATATATGCCCACTGATCATGGTAACTGAAAAGATCGCGGGCAGATGACGGGAAACACTGCAAGCCCAACTTGTAAGAATCTGTTGGAATCTCTCACGTAACATCGAGGACGTACCTCTGCCGAATAAATCCGCCATTAATATCCGCGCCGTCGAGGCGGAAGAATCGGTCGAGTGTGTACAGCTTCTTTCTAAACAAGCGATTCTAACAAATGGCGAGATTATCCACGTTTGCGTCTCCCGGCATAGCGCTCCTAATGCCGCGGCCATGTATGCATACGACCGGCTGGAACGGTGATTATAATTCCGGCGCGGAGGGTCAAAATCCTCGTCAATTTATCAAATTAAGGATGTATCGAAGGTACAATCCCTGCTAAAAGTACATGATTTACTTTTGCAAACCGAGTTTCACGTACCTGGTATTCGAAAAATTCATTGCATTATTCCTCAAGCTGATGGCACTTCACTAATAAAACAATTTCCGAACTCTGAAGAGTATCGGATTTATAATTGTCTTAAATCTAACTAAAAAAAAGAAAACGTAAATTCCGATAAGCGTTCACATAAAACCATTACACGAGTGTTTTCTGTTTACTTATCTAAAAATTTATTATTCACCTTGTATCATTACAGTACTTAATAAATTATGTTCTATATATTTGCCAGCAAACCTTATTTATCTAATCTTTAAATACTTTCCTACCAATTTACAATATATTATAGACTAAAGTCAGGAAAAAAATATTTTTATAATTTCTCAAAATTTAAAAAAAAATTAAAAAAAGATTTTCATTATCGGACCAAGCTTAAAATGTTGGTAATTGACGCAAGAATTTTTGTGAATTTTTGTATAAAAATAAAAAATGACATACATTTTGAAAAACGAATCCTTAGTATTTAAACGTAAAATTAACTGTGAAAACTAAAACATAGAATTCTGCAGTATTCTTTTTCAAAAAGTACATTTTTTCCGAATAATTTCATGACGGTTCTTTTACGATCCGATATATAGAAGTGAATTATAGCTATTTGAAATTTTCCGGAAAAGATAAATTTTAAAACTTTGAATATCTATATCTCGAATACGACTTGAGATAAAAATCTGAAAAAAATCAGAGACATATACTTACTTTTGTTACTTGATTGTGATAAAAAATTAAGAGCAAAATCAGAAAGGGTCAGGATCGGCAACCAACCGATTTGGCAAAGAATGCCCCATATATGATTTTTTCATATAATAAAGCTTCTTATTTTAAGATTTTTTAAACTCTCCTAGCTTATATTACAATATAAGGATTTTTAAGCTAATAACCCTAATCTATGCGCGATTCGCAATATTTAACAATTTACAATTTATAATACATACATTTACAGAAATTTGTTATTAACATTATAAAACGTTGTACAACGTGTTTCTCTTATTGTTAATGTAATTTGTTGTTTGTGTATAATACAAAAAAGATTCATAATACCGTTCGTTAATTGAAGCAATTTGTCAGAAAAAAGAGAGTAATCCTATCTAGATCAAATCGTTCATTTTTCGAATAAACTTTCTTTAAAATTATATATTGTATAATATAACTCACATAGGTACACATACGCAGTGAACGAGGGAGGGAAGGAGCAAAACAAAGATGATAATAAGGAATCACTCTCTATTTATTTCGGTTTCTTTAAATTCAACATGTACTATAGAAACATGTATAGTATACTGGTTCTAAGGTATGTTTATGACCTTCCTTTACTTTCTTTCGCACTTCTACGGAAAGCTTCGGGAAGTATTCTTCTCTCTGACTACGACTTGTTATAAGTCTAGAAAATATATTAAAATAACACATACTCTATAGAATCAACGATATTCTTCAAATTTTTGGTGATGCATTAGTCTTAGGTATGTACTTGAAATATGTATTGTATGCGTTTACGTTAAATTTGTTTGGGAAGAATACTTTTCTTCTTCTGACTCATATTTTTGAGATCGCGATTGGATAGAGCAATTTCATGCGTACAACATTATGGATTAAAAGTGCGCCTGTAACAGAAGTTTTGAAACTCACGTGTATTTATGTATTTTGAAACGTAGAAGCTGGATTCACATGTGCGTACATAACGAATTGGCATTCGCTTGGAGTTAAAGGAAAAGCATTCGGGGAGTCTGAAAGGGCTGAAAGAGAGATCGAATCATCTTAGAAAGCTAACCGGCACCGCAAAATTAAGAGGTGACAACTATTCAGAAGATTTATATGATACATAGATATATGTCAGTTTGATCTACTAATTATGATAAGGATGGACCCGCTCAAATTGAATCTCGAAGAAATCGCGAATGGAAACGAAGAGAATTTTTGCCCATTACGCGGATTAGTAAAGATATTGAAGGCACTATCTCAAAGACCGCCTGTTTTGCCCGAGATATTTTATCTAAATGAATTCTCCCAGACTGCACTTTTTCCCTTAATAGTATTCAATCCAAGATGGATTATTGAACGCATGATGACACTTCATGGAGTTTGCATGGATGTTATATACAAAAACCCTACTTATCTCAAAACTCTTGTTTATAAGTACAATTCTGGCGAAGAAGCAGAGGAATATGTTTTTTCCAATAATATGATGTTTTATGCCGATGTTATAACTATATGCTATTTGTATTATATTGTGGAAATACACAGAATTGAGCTCCAGCTAGCGCATGATTTAATGGTAATAATGAAACGAAAGTATTTTATAATGGATATAACGATGAGCTTTGATCGACAAATAATTACCTTGCATAAAATAATACTCTCTTACCCGAGCATATCTTTGGGCCTGCTCCATTACAATATCTTAAATGTTTTTAGTTTTTCTTCTATAATATTCCCTGATCTCTCTCATATCTTCAATTCACCATGGTTAGCTTCAATTATTCCCGTGTTAGATTCCGATTGTAAAACTCCACTTGCATTGCTTCTGGTCATGGCCACTGTATTCGATAGGGATAATAAATTTTCTTATATATTGTATCAACGGATCCTTACGTTACACTCTTCCGAAATTTTTCCTAAAAGTTTTAAATTAGAGTTGAGCAGAAATTGGGGTATTGTGTACGTGACAGGAAATGAATATAAATATGCTCCTTACTTTACTACAGCTCATGAAATAGCTGTATATATAATATCATCTTTAAAGCCAAACGATCCAAGCTTAAAATATACACTTTCTAATATATAGACGCGTTCCATTTCTCTTTTCTATCGCTGATATAAACGTAAAAATTAATAACACATTGTCAAGAATTAGAAATTGCATTCCACGATTAATTAACAAAGGATCTAAAGAGCAAGAATTTGTTTACGAATAACGCAAGTTTATTTTATGTATTATGACAATTATCATGTTACGAGTTGTAAATTACTTAATTACCATTGCACAAATAATAAATAATTAATTGACGATGCATTGTCTAATAAACTTCGATCTACTTTAACTTGATTCGCAAAAAAAGTCCGTTTATTCGAAAGCAATATATGTATATAGGTACACACAATGCAATATCGCTTTACAGTAGATTTCAAATTAATATGACATTCCTAAGAAGAATAATTCTTTTTAATTTTATAACGTATCAGCTTTTATTATTCGGAAAAGAGTTTTTAATATTAAACATTGTCAAAGTTCTAGAATAATTGTTGTGTTATTACGTTTATAGATATCTTTTTTTTTGCGTGTGTCACGCACAATGCTTTATTTTATTATGTTAAATATTAATAAAATTAATAATTTGTGTAGAATATCTCATATTTTGTTCTAACACATTTTGGCATAAAATATAAAACATTTCATAAATATCTCAACTTTTGATGACAGAATTCTTTATGCACAAGGTGATGAAATAAAGCAATTTATATAAATGCAAATAAAGTAATTTAAGAAAAAGATACACCTAAAATGTAAACTCGTTCTTAATTACAATTTTGTACAGTTGCTTTAGTCTAATTGCTCTTTAGAGAGAAAGCAATTTACGAAAATGTATATGGCGTCATTTAAAAAGATAACATTAATTCCGAAAAAAAGTTCTAATATAATTTTTGGTTCTAAAAAAATTTCTTATAGAGAAAACATATGAAAGATTTGTTGCATGCGTCATACTTCGCTCTTAAAATTGTAAAACTTTTAAGACTAACTAATTTTTTAAAATTAATTATATTTCGATGATAAAATTGATTATATTTCGGATTTATTTACAATTAGATGTAATTTTAAAAATAGGATACCATATACATTTTTCCGCGTTATATGCGTACTTTCTTTTATGATATAATTAAACTCATATATACCCTAAAAGACAAAATTTTTTGAGGAAATAAAACTACGGCGGTATTAACACAAAAATATTTACTGTTAATATATTTTTGTGATCTTATTAACCGCAGTTAATTAATATAATACCTATTGTAGTTTGTAATTCTAGAAACGCACAATTTATTTGTTATTGTAAGGCTTGTAACAACATTTATTATATATAATATACGTATGCATATAAATATATACATATATTATATGTAATAAACAAAATATAAATATATATAAACATTTATGCAACATAATGTTAAACAATTATTATACAAGTGACACATATTGTAAAGCTTTATATAAAATAAATCATTAAATTTTTAAACGAAATTATTCATTACTTGTTTATATATTTCTTGTCATTTGCAGGCGTATGCTGAACAAAATAATTCACTAACAATTGAGGAACATATTGTAAGAAAACTGCATAATGATCTAGTTATTCTAGGTTAATATGTTTTGCAATTAAAATAATATTTTGAATAATTTTTTAATGTTTTTATCTTTACGTATTTATTCTAGATATTTATTTATGTCAATTATTTAGGAATAAAATAACTTAGGAGACTTAGACTCTTTGATATCAAGAAGAACTCTTTGATATCAAGAAGAACTCTTTGATATCAAGAATATTTTCTTAAATTTTGGCAGAAGAAGCATAGATATGTGTAGGTATAGCAGCCAAGTGTTCTATCGAGAAATTTCATGACATGTATTTTATAGGAATATCTCAAATTATGTCCTTATCTTTCCTGTATCTTTTGTTGCCAGTGTTATACACATTGCAATATAGTTAACTTGATTGGTAGGTAAAAATAAAGTCTTTTAGCAGAAATAATATATAAGATCATATTAATATCTCAATACACATTTTGTAAAAAAAAGTTTTTTTAGTATAGGTTCTCGGCAACAAAATAGATTAAAAACATTTCTTTTCGATAATTTAAAGGATTTGATATTGTAGAAACGTGGATCATGATCCACAGATTACATACTGCAGTAATAATTATCACAGTTAAATACACAAACCGTCAGTAAAAATTGAACAATGTATACAAATGTATAATAAGGCTCTAAACAAAAACAAATTAAGTAAATAATGGGCTATGAGAGCCAACGCAAGATCTAATATGCGGAAAATTATATTTAACAATTCTTAGTCATTAAAAAATCAGACTTTCAACCCTAAATTGGGCCCTCTTCAGTGATAGTAAGTCAAAGAACGCATATATGATGTACAAAAAATTAAAAATTATTATTCACGCAAACGGTGGCATCGCACAATGGCTAACGCGAAACGCAAGCACCGACATATTTTCACGCCGGTTGAAAACATGTGTGTTAATCGAGTTAACGATCAACCTTTTGTAAATTTATTTTGCGTAACTTCGGGTACTCGGCAATGTCGGCTCTAAACGCATGGATGAGCCTCAATAAAAGAATTATCAGGGTATCTTAAAAATGCGAACCCTTCCTATGTCGGTGCTTGCGTTTCGCGTTAGCCATTGTGCGATGCCACCGTTTTCGTGAATAATAATTTTTAATTTTTTGTACATCATATATGCGTTCTTTGACTTACTATCACTGAAAAGGGCCCGATTTAGGGCTGAATCGTCTGATTTTTTAATGTATTGACTAAGAATTGTTAAATATAATTTTCCGCATATTAGATCTTGCGTTGGCTCTCATAGCCCATTATTTACTTAATTTGTTAACAATGTATATTATGTGGCAAGTTATTATTTTAATAAGATCGTTGTTTGCGTGTTTTGGTTGTGTACATTATTTTTAACATATATATTATTTGTTGTTGTGTGTGTGTGTGTCATAATAAAGAAAACCTGCAATATTATTGATTAACGATCTTTCGAGTAAACTTTCTTTAAAATTTTTATCTTTACGTACAGATTTCGTACACATACACATACAAATATAGGGTGTCTGATAACAACCGTACCACTTCTCGTGGGTAAGTAGAGCGGGTAAAACTGAAATACAAAATCTTCTACAGTTTTATTCTTCTCAACTCAATAATAAGTGAAAAAAGAAATTAATTAATAGATAAATATCTGCGAATGAGTGTGCAATGTGCATCCGTGATTCAGTGACAGGAGACAACATAGCATTATGCATTATTCGCGGTTGTTACAGAAGCACACTCTTTTCAGCGCCTTGTTACTCGCGTTTTCTTAAATTATTACTGCGCGCTTACACTTATCGCTGAAGCATACAAATGTACACTGATTGGCAAATCTTCAAATTGAATAATAAATTTCTAATTAATTCTCTTTTAGTTTAATTCGCTCTACCTTTACACGACAAGGTAACATGGTAATTATCAGATACCTTATATACATATACGTAACACATATAGGTATACAGGTGTATATACTTATATAAATAAAGACACACAAGTTAGAAATAGAACACGGTGAAATAAAGAGAACAATAAGTTACAAGTCAGATAACACTGTTACAGACAAGTCATCTGCGTTTCTGTCTCTCATTTTTGTCTATAATATTTTGCAATTACATAGGAATAAAACAATTCACGCGCATTCTGTGAAAAGAAAATACTCTAGCAACTTCCGTGAAAATACAATTTCACTGGTATGTAAGTATAGCACCAAAGTGCTTTTAATATTGATTGTACATAAAATATAGGTATATATTTATATTACTTGTAATTTGAAATATGTCACAAATACAATTCGTCCGATAGAAAATCTTATTCCCTTTTCCTCTTTTGTTTTATCTTCTACAAGCGATGCTTTTGAACAACTTTATACAACATTAGTACGCAGTAGAAAACCTGCACCAATATACTTTTTAGAGTAAACACGCATATTGCACTTGCTTAACATATTTTGCAAAAATTTGTGAGAGCATATTAGACAGGTGTTTATGCAGCATCAAGTAGAGAAACACATTCAGCACTTTGAATTTGTAGGGAGAATGATCCGAGAAGACTGAATTTCTGTACATGACTGAGCAATCACAGTAATAACATTATAGCGTACAAGGTGATCTTTAGTCAATTAGTTTATACGAAACAAATTATTAGTTTGATTGAGGATGTCAAATGCAACTGACAATGATCCGATACTAACAATAGATATAACACAATTATACATAATGCATCTGTATCGTGACATTTAGAAAATAAGAATATCTTATTTTAAAGTGCATTTTTATTTTGTCAAATTATGTTATTTGATATACTTATGACATACGCTAGTAATTATTCAGCGAGAAATTATTATTATTAACTAACTGATTTATATTGTAATACACGTAATCTATAATTCCAACTAATTTTGTAATTTAGTTTGCATCCCTCTCGGGGAGTTGTGTCTTACGTAACTAATTTGACTGGAATCACATTCAAATAATAGAATATTTTATAAAATAGGTAGATATGTATTTATTAGGTTATATATGTAATATGAATTTCATGTTTCTCGCGTTATATTACAGTGTTATACATTTTTTTATAAAGTAATTCGACGAAAAGGTACAAAACAATAAAAATAATACGCGTTTGGGCATCAATATGTTGCGGAAACACAGTATCAATATGTAATTTTATCTATTAACCGTAATTGATGTAATTTTCACCGTAGACTGTAATTTTTGATAAATTTATAATGCAATCATTACTGCGAGTTTATCCTATACATATAATATACATATACTATATGATTTTTGTATATATTAACGTTTTTTATTTTAAGATTTTTTTAAAACTTATATTAATACCTGTAGCTTCCTAGACAGCACACATGTCCAAATTAAATCGGGACATAAAAGATGTGTTAAAGATATCATTTAGACATCTTTAAGCCGTCTTACGAAATAATGTATAAAAGACGTTTTAATGACGTCTATAAAATGTCTTATGTCCCGATTTTGGACATTGTGCTGTCTGTGTGTTATATTACAATATCAGGATTTTTAAGCTAACCCTAAGCGGCCTAAGCTATGCGCGATTCAAAATTTAACAATTTACGATTTATAATTATATACATTTACAGAAATTTGTTATTGACATTGTACATACAGCGTTTCTCTTAATGTAATTTGTCGTTTGTATAACGCAAGGACTTATAATACCGTTCGTTAAAAATTGAAGCAATTTGTCAGAAAGAAAAAGAGTATTATCTAGATCAAAACGTTTATTTTTCAAATAAACTTTCTTTAAAATTATACATATATATACATATTCAATTTTTGGGACATTCACTCAACACCATAAACATATCAAAACCTTTCTCATTTGAGAACATTTTCTTTGCCGGTAAAAAACCACTAGACAAATCACTAGTGTGAAAACATTTCGAACATTGTAAATTATTACAAGAATTCATACATTCAAACGTTTTTCTCGAAACCTATTAGAGATAATTGAATTAAGTTTTAGTAAAAGTTGTTTCTCTTTCAGAGCTCTATCCAATGATACACTACTCTACCTATGTTTCTGTTTAAAATTTCAAAGCTGATCCGAGTTACATCTACTTTCGGTTTGTTCCAAAAAATAGAATTATTATTAATAATTACACTTTTGGGTGCTTATTTGTAATAAAAATTTTTTCTATGTTCTTGTGCCGTCACATTTATTTCAGAAAAACGGCTGGCACGGGTGTTCTGAATCATCCGGCATATGTATATTTAAATATATAAACATTAATTATAAATACAACAATGAGATAAATAGAACAGTAGGTCGCAAGTCAAATACACTGTTACAAGGAAGTCTTCTGCTTTTCTTTTCTTTACACATTTCAGCCCATATTTTGCAATTACACACATTCGGAATAAAAGATACTTTCTAGCAATTTCTGTGGAAGTCTGGGTCTCACTGGTATTTATATAGGTACAGTATAGCAGTAGAATGCTTTTTGTCTACAAAATATATTTCCATTATTTGTATTTTGAAATACGGCACATACGAATTCGTTCGACAAAAAATCTTATTCCGTTTTGCTTCATCTTTTATAAGCGAAAGTAATTGCTTATGGATGTACAACGTTATGCAATAGAGTGACCTCACTGATTTTTCTGAGAGAAACACATATATACATTATTTTACATATTTTTCAGCGCAAGAACAAGAATCGTAAATGCGTGTCAGGCTGGTGTTTTTTTAAACATCAAGGAAAAAGCGTTCAGAAAGATAAAAGACTCACGAGGTTAATAATCCTGCCAGGAGAATTTAACAGTAACTTTCAAGTGCACATAGTGATCCTTAGTCAATTTCACACAATGGAGACACATGGCCCGAGACGTAACTGGAAAATTACATGATATGGATGTATTAAAGCAGTTACATCATTTGTACAAGCAGTATTCAGATATTCATGAAACCAATTATATAAAAGATTTCTCCATGCTTAAGACGTTAGAAACATTTAATCCAAAATTTATTATTGGGGATACGGTAAAAATATACATGCGTAGCGTTATTGATATTTCTCATCAACCTAATCTGTTGCAAAAATGTATTTTCACGTTTCACGAAGAAGGCAAGGGTGTACGCAAATTTGAATTCTCTAACAACATGATGTTCAGTAATGATATCGTGACTCTATGTCTTTTGTATCATATCTCATATAAACGCAATTACGACCAATGCAAAACAGTGCAGATCCTGAAGTCATTAATGTTAAATAAATACGAGATATGCATTAAAAAAGAGCAGATAGCAGGGCAGAATCTACACAGAAGCGAAATAAGATGACATTGCTTGATATAGCGTTCTCTTTTCCGAGTGTAACGTGGGATATAGCCTGTATCTCTGGATTGTGGACAAAATATTTTGATAAATTTTCTTATTTGGATATTCCTAAAATAATCTTTACACCAATGGTCTTTTCACTTCTTCCCCAATTAAAAGAACGGCTTCCCCTTGCGATACTCTTGGTTGTAGCACTTAGCACAAATAAATTTGAGGAGGCTAAAGCGGGTGAAAGATTGTCATTACGGAAAATTTTAAATGATATTTTTCTATCTTACAAGCATGAAATATTTCCTGGAAGCTTGAAATTAGAACTTGGCCAAAAATGGCAGATTGTACTAATAGAAAAAAATATATATAAATATGACCCTTGTTTTGCAGCATATCGTCAAAGAGCTAAAGACATAATAGGAAAAATGAAACCAGACGATCCAGACTTAAAACTTATACTTTCTGAGTTATAAGTTCAATTTTTTTCCATCATTATTATCTATACATAACAGTAAATATTTAATGTTACATCGTATGTGTAACCTAACATTTACGATTAATTAACAATAAATTTGTACAGTGACGTTTAGAAAATAAGAGATTTCTTGTTTTAGTAATTTTTTATTTTAACAATAGTATTTTGTGTGGCAAGTGTGGAAAACAACGAATTATGTCGCGCGTGAAGTTGCCGCATGAGCCGAAGGTTTATGGTGCATTCACACGAGTACGAGTGTGAATGTATCACAAGCTGAGGCGAATGCGGCAACCTCACGCGCGACGTAATTCGTTGTCTTCCGCACATGCCACATACAATATTTTTTGTAATGCCTGTCGCGAAAGTTTGATTTGAGATTAAAAAATTAATTGAAATTAAATTCAAATAAGATGGTTTCGCACTTTTTGACAATTTATCAAAATATGTCATTAAGACATTTTCCGAAAATAAGGTTGTATTTTTAGATGCTCTCTATTCTATAAATTTTTCATAAATATTTATATATTTATCTCTCGATTTCTTTGGTAGTAAATCCTTTGTGGCAGATCCAGCTGCTTCTACGAGTTCCACCGGCGTGGACGGTCTTGGACACTCGTTTTCTTTATCGGTTTATCCATTTTATTCTTTTTGTATGATGACAGTTGTAACGAATTGACAGAATTGACGTTTTGTCTCGCGTGAATTTCGTTACGTTCAAGTTTGTTATGTCAGTCAAAAATCGAAAAAGAAAAACTATCAATCGTGAAGGGGTTTTTTACCGCACTAGTGCGGTAAAGTAACTTTTCTCGCACTAGTGCGGTAAAATAAGGCATATATTGAATCGTTGAGAAATAAGCCATTTTCCGAACGCTGAACAGCAATCGAAAATCGCACTTTAGCCACAGGAGTTACAAAAATTATCTTTATCAGAACATTTTTATTTTATTAAATTTTATTGTTATTTGATATACTCATGACGCATGTTGGATGTACTCTAGTGTAAGTTTTTTTTTTATATTAATTACAATAATTTAGTACACATTGTAGCCAATAATTCTAATTAATTTTGCAATATATAACTTGGAATTGTTGTTCTATTGTTTTTTTATCTGTATATTGACAATCGTTTGTGCATGCGTATACATTTGATGCATATCTTTATTAAATAATATTACTTGATAATATATCGCTACATATTAATAGAATTGTACAAGCAATAAGTAAATACATAAATTCAATTGCCTATACCTTTTTACCGTATAATTTCTTCGTTCCTTTCGTATGCACTGTGGCATTTTAAGATTAGTATTAGTAGTATCATATGATATATAAAAGATATAAGATTGTACAATATAGCTGTATTAAATATAATATCAATAAAATAGATCAATATTTTATTTTTGTAAATCCCTAAGAAAGAAAATTTTGTATATAATAATAAGATAAGGAAATATAAAGTATATAATATAGTATTGTATATAATATAATAATTATATATAAAATATGTCCATATATCTTTTTCTCGTATAATCTCTATTTGTATACACATAAAAACATAATAAGAAAAGATTAAAAAATAATTAGAAAAATAATTTTTGCATTGTTCTTTTTACAAACAGTAAAATTGCGAGATTATATAATATTGAGTTGTGTCAGTTTTTTTCCAAGTAGCGATATATCGACATACATATTTTATGTACAATTATATATATATAGATATTTCCCGGGTGCGCTTCCTATTTGCGCTGATATAATGTATAAAGAAAAGAATTAGAAAGTGAATTAGAAACGTATATTAATCAATATTATATCACACATCGTAAATATTTTAGAGTAAGGTAATATGCATCTTATTTTTTTCTTAATATAAAGAAGGCTGGGGCTAATTCGACACGATTTTTTCAAAGGCAATTTTCAACAACTAATCAAAATTTTTAAGCGAATTCAATGATACACATTTAAAGAGTGTTTCTTTAGGTACAAAATTGTTTCAGGAAGTTTTGCTGTACGTCGCTTTGTTTTGCGACCAGGAAAGGAAAAGTGACGCAAAGACAAATTTTTAAATTGAAAAATGCCGGGGAAAACTCGACACTTTGTCTAATGCCCGTTTCTACCAACGTCGATTAACTTTAACCTTAGGTTAACTCACTCTTTGTCTCTTTCTAACTGTCACCATTAGAAAGAGACGAAGAGTGAGTTAACCTAAGGTTAAAGTTAACCGACGTTGGTAGAAACGGGCATAATCCATACAATTTAATCTAAAACTTATTTTTTTATTGTCTGAAAATAAAATACGTTGTTTATCGTGTATTTCGAAAGTACAAAAATTTGGAATAAAGCAAAACAATCATTGGAAATAATGAAAAAAAAATTGTTGAACTTTTAATTATCTTCTTCTAAACTCATGTCTGAAAAAAAATTAATGCGAAGTCTACAATGAGAATTTAAGGCGTAAAATTTAAGTTTTAAGCCTTAGGGTTACTTCGACCAACTCCGATTAACTTTAATCGACGAAAATAAAAAATTAAAAGATTTGTTATATTAAAAGCAGCTTTTATTCATGAAGTGGTAAATCACAAAGAAATAGGTTAAAAAAAATAAAAAAAAACAACATATACATTATACAGTTAAAAGTCTTGCTGTTGACGAAATTGCTGATCGGGTTAATCGTCGATTAAAGTTAATCGGAGTTGGTCGAAGTGATCCTTAAGCTGTAAGAAATTGACAAATCACAGTCGAATATGAGAAGAATACTCGACTGTGATTTGTCATTTTCTTACGGTTTAAGGGGATTCTGCACTTGTCTGTATTACCGATAGAACGCGAGTCTTCTTTTGAAGCAACATATCTTTTTATTGGCTTTACAGAATGAAAAATCCTTTTCAGAAGTTAAAGTATACGCACTAATGATGTCAACGCTCGTCGATTTTATGCCGAAAACAAAAATAATTTTAGAAATGCAGATTTTCGTTACCTACTCTCACGTCAAATCATGACAACATTTGCTTTATATAAACATTCTACAATTTGTGGTTACAAAATGAGACCAGCCTTGACAACAAATAACATGAAGAAATAACATACCGCAGTTAGAATTAGGATCAGACACGTAACCAAAAAAGATACGCTGCTTAAAAAATTATATAACATTATAACCTATAACCTTGTCTATCCATGATCTGAAGAGTATAGATATATCGTATAGATACTCGTTAAACAAGGACAGATCTATATCGGTCGGTAACTTAGACGATCGAAATTATCAACATCGTTGGAGTTTGCCTGTCACTGTAGGATCCCCTTGAGGAAACACCCAATTTTGTCGTGCATGCCATTTTCAAATAAAAAGACATATCAATAAAACATCACTATAGATCGTTTCAGAACACTTCCGAAATTGACCGAAAACTATCCTTTTCCCTCGACAATAAACAAACAGCCATAAAACGAAGCCTAAACATACGGGAAAACAGCCGTTTAACGACTATCGAAAGGAGGTGAAAACGTTCCTTCCGCATGCAAATCTTACTTTTCGGTCAATTTTACGAGTTTCACGATTACGTTAAACGTTAGAGCACAATTAGTACAGAGCGAATAATAAGGAAATAGCATGCACGACAAAATAGGCTTTCAGCATGTCACTTTCCACGCCTTATGGCTATTTTTTCGCTTTATAGTTCTTATTTCTACCGATTCTACCGATGTCGCCACCGTTAACGCGGAGTTCTCGGCTCCTGATCCAGGAGCCTTAAAGCTTAAATTTTACGCATCAAATTCTTATTGTAGATTCCGCTTAATGCAGGTAAACTCGCGATCGGCCATGCGTGCAAATTTGTCATGAGCCATAATAAACGACAATTTGTCTTGACATTCCGAATATTTCTACAGCATGTTTGATCTTTATTTTTTCCTTTTTACGGCAAGTACAGCTTCTTTCATTATTTCCTTATCTATTACTGGTCTTTTTCTATTGTATGTGCAAACTATTTTTCTGCAAGCCAAAAGCAAATGACTTATTTACAACGCTTTATCGAAATAGATTAGTGTCGACTTTGTCCCGATGGCGCGGTGTTGACTTTGTTCCGGTGGCGTGGTGTCGACTCTGCCCCAAACGTCGTTTTTCACTTTTGTCACTCCAAAAACATATAAATTTTGAAAATATGCAAAAACTATTATCGGATTCGTATAAAGCATCGAATTTCCCATCAAAATCACTTAATGGTAGATTCGTAAGAGTAAAGCTCGATCAAAGAGTAGAAATTTTCGAGAAATCAAAAAAATTTTTTTTCACCATCGAAAACGCTTATGTCGCACTAGAAGTTACACCGTAACTCAGAATGTCACCAAATTCCGTTGACAATGCTGGCATATAAAGACGCGGTAAATATGCATATTAGGTCAAACCTCACCGATGACCTTGACCTTGACATATGTTGTCAAGGTCACCCTCCTGAGTGACCTTCAGAAGGTTTTAGCCGGCGGTCATTGTTCGTTAAAAAGTTATAAACAAAAAAAATTGAAAAATATAGCAGTTATTTTGAGTACTAATAGACATAAATCACACGTCACGTAAAAAAGTTATAAACAAAAAAAATTGAAAAATATAGCAGTTATTTTGAGTACTAATAGACATAAATGACTGATCTTTATGTGGAAATAGTACATGTATGAACAAAGGAAAGTTAGTTAAAGTAGCGAATTGTTGGTATATTGAAAGAAAAGTTATTTAAACCAGAGAATAGAGAGTATGTGCTTCAACTTACAAAGCACATACATGTAAAGCGCGTCACTAACAGAGGTTAGGAGGGTGACCTTGACAATATATGTCAAGATCAAGGTCGTTTATGTCTTTCAATACTCAAAATAACTGCTATATTTGTCAAATTTTTTTGTTTATAACTTTTTAATAAACAATGAGCGCCGGCTAAAATCTTCTAAAGGTCACTAAGGAGGGTGACCTTGACAACATATGTTAAGGTTAAGGTCATCGGTGAGGTTTGACCTAATATGCATATTTACCAAAGACGCATTTACCATAGGAAATGCAAGTTTCTACGATAGATTTAAATAAGCAAAATGCCTTATAGTGTCAAGTATGCCCTTGTGTCGAGTTAGCCCCGGTCTCCCCTACCTCTCGTCGCAGCATGTTAATTACAAATTATAACAAATTAATTTGTTATTGGTAAAAAATTAAACATGTAGGGGAAAGTCGCCTATATTGTACCCCTTAAGGTTTAAACAGAAATTGAAACAAAAGTACTGAAGAAATCAGAAAATTTCTTTATTTATATCAAACTTTGATTCATTGGTAATATAACAAAACAACATTTTTACGAAAATAAACATTGAATTATTGTTTAAATCAAATTTTTTTAAAAAGTAATCGGTACGATTTAGAGACCAAGTCTTTAAATTGTACCATTGGGTTCCTAAATCATACTTTTACGATAAACAATCATAAACTTTTACAAAGAAATATCTAAATTGTCTTAAAATCCAATAAGTAATATCTATGAATAATTTTTAGTAAGTTACCTTAAAAAGACTCAACACAAATATTATACTTTTCCTTATACAAATATAATTATAAACGAGAATTATTAATTCAACTACTCAATCTTAACATGTTATTTCATCTTAAATTTATAGGAATCTTATTAGTTCTCAGACTTATAATTATTTGTTTGGTTGATAAATATATAATCACTTTAATTAATTGTATCGGTACAATATAAAGACCAGCGACAGGTACGATTTACTAAACTCTCTCTATTTTGACAAATTTGTTAACAGCAACATAACTTACAAATATTTTGCTGATTTGATACTGTGTTCGAAAACAGTATAAATATTAATTACAACCCTGTAGTATACTAATTGTAAGATTTAATTACTCATCTTGTACTGATCATACCTCCCCTGGTAGAAATAATTTTAGAACAATTTACGTATTTCTACAAAAAATTGAAATCTTAAACAACAAATCATAAATTTCTACAAATTCGTGAAAATTGTAGAAATTCATGGTAAATTATAGAAATTCATGGTAAATTGTAGTAAATTGTAGTGAGTTGTAAAAAGTATTATAAATTTTTACAAATTTCAACAACTTTTTACGAACATTTTTATGAGAACGTAGTAAATTGTAGAAGTTGTAAATTATTGTGTAAATCACAACTATTTACAACTGTCTACAACATTCTACGAATATTTTTTATGAAAATGTAGTAAATGGTAGAAGTTGTAGATTATTGTAAAAATCACAACTATGACATTTACAACTTTGTACAACATTCTAAGAATATTTTTATGATTAAATGTTAGTTTATTGTAGAAGTTGTACATGTTTATAAAAACAATATATATCAGCCGATTTCGAACAAATTGTTTTGGCATCAAGAGTTGCTTCTTCCTAAGTTACCTGTGTTCAAAACTGTAAAAATTTTGTCTAAAATTAAGAGACTATCACCATATGAGAGCATGCAGACAGTCATCGATTCGATATCGATCGACATTGATTCGATGACTATCTGCATATTTTTATATGGTAAAAATTTTTAGTTTTGAACACAGGTTATAAAGAAGCAACTTTTGATGCCAAAACGATTTGATCGAAATCGGGTAATTTTCGATGTTAATTTTGATGTCGATAAGTCATCTATTCGATATCGAATCGATGACCGACATCAATTTTGTAAGAAATATATATACACATGTATATTAAGCCGACCCTATTAAAAGGATAATAATAATATAGCTGACACCTTCCGTACGTTTGCTAACAATAAGTGTAACATATGTAGACAATACGAAACGTCTTCAGCAATCAATGTTGTAGCACAGTGCGGAAGGTGACTGACTCAAGATCCAGGGGTTCCAGGTTCAAATCCAGCGGTGGACGTAAGCAAATTTTTTAAGTACAACATAAATTTATTTAGTTAAGCTTGGACGTAATCAAGATTTTCAGCAATAAAATAATGGTTTACGAGAAGTAAATTTTATATTTTATTTTGCAGTATAGATTATAAAAATTTCTACGTAAATTTATGAGAAACTACAAACATGGCCCAAATTGCGTACTTTTGACGTAAAAATTACGTAAAAATAGTGTAAAAAGTTGTAATTACATTATAAGAAATTGTGATTTTTACGTAATTTTCCCGTAAAAAATTGTAAAATTATTTCCACCAGGGTCAGGTAAATTGCACGAAAACTTACATCAAACACTAAATAAAATCAATTTTAAATGTTACTCGTAAACAAACGGCTCAAGAAAGAAAACAAAAAAAGAAATTACTTAAACAATGTTACTAGCGTCACATCAAAATTGCACCTTAAAAAAAATGTTTTATATAGAAATTACAATGGAGGTACGATTTAACCGTTCGCGTCGGTACGATTTAGCCAACTCTCCTCTAATAATTGGTGCCTGAAACATTAAGCTAAAATTTTCAATGTTTATTTACGTACAAATTACTTTTTTATTATATTTAGTTATTTTTTATTATATTTCCCATTTGGGTGCGAATTCGGCAACTCTCCCCTAGCTGCCAGAAAATAACATTTGTACCCTCGCATTTATCTATACAAGGTAATATCACACACATATACATCTATATATTACATGCTGTGGTTTACTGGGCTTGCAAGTGCACTTTAAATAATGCGTATAATAAATGTACGTTACATAAGTTGTACAATAAAAAAACAAGAAAAATTTTAATAATAATTTAAGCCTAAAAAACATCAAAATGTAAAAGAAGAGTTAACTATATTTTTTAGTATAATTTTAATAATGTTTCTATCCAAAACATATATGCATTTATGTGTACGATAAAATTCTCTTGTAGATGTTGAGATTGTTGGAAATTGTCGATTTCAAATATAATAAGAACGGGGTGGTCACGACAAACGAAGTATTTCCCGAGGACAAAGGCGAATGTCTCGCGATGACAAACAAAACATTGGCAGCGACACGACATACATCCTGCAAGCTGACTGTAAAACGCAAGAGCATCTTACAATATTTCAGAAGTATAAAAATATATTGACATATTAGAACTGTCAAAAGGAGATCAAAATGACTTGTTTGACATTTTTAAAAATAATTATTATTTATTTTTAAAACATCGCTATTGTTTAAATTCTCTCTAATTTTTATCGAAATATACAGATAATTAATTTAATAAATTTAATTTTTTTTATTTTGATTCCTTCGGTGGATATTTACAGGTTAATTTTCGGTTATTCTAGTGTTAATTCAATTTATATTTTATTTTAACTTTTACTTCGTTTTTTTTTAATAACTTATTTATTTTATTAAAAGATAAATGTAAAAGACACGTCGTTGAGCCCAATTTTGGAACATTTTTTAGCCGTAGAAAAAAAAATTTAATTTCCAGATTTGTCACCCCGCACGTATAGACAGTATATAGACACTAGAATTTTTAAGTAGGAAAATATTCCATTGCGTTAAAGAAACAAAATGTTCAAAATATAATCTTAATACTAAGATACCCTACTGGAGTAGGGTAAATTTGTTTCTCTAATGCAATAGAATATTTTCCTACAGTATACACAAATGATTAGTAAAGCGATACCCATATCGTAATACTAATCATTTCTTGGTGGCAAGAAAATTCTCAAACAATAAATCATAGCTTCAAAACAATTGAGCACGGTCTTGCAAAAATGGAGATTGAATTAAGAAATTTATACTCTTTTCATAAAAATTGCAATTATAGAAAGAAAAACCACGGTGGGTATTATAGCACTGCCTTTCCCAAAAGGCTCGATTTAAATTCTGTGGTCCAATAAGAAAAAAGAAAAAAATGTAGGGAATTTGTTTTATATATAAAAATTACATAAACAGATACACAGAAGGCATTTGCATATATTGATGCAAAGCTATTACAATTGTTAAGTATATCATTTGGTTAAGTATATTATTTATAATAATTTTCGAATAATATTATGACAATTAATAAAACATCACGGTTAATCAAATTCAAATCAACACGATATTTATCGAAATATGTGGATATACTGTTCGTTTTCTGCACTGTTTCTGTACTGTTTCTGCAACGTTTAATACATTTTCTGGATTTTTATTCAGACATCTCTCACTTTCTCTTTTACATATACTATATATCAAGTCATTAAATATTTAATCAATGAGTTATGCAAATCAAATATGATTAAAGTTTGTCATGTGCAAATGAGCTGGATGAAGTAGATTAAAAAATCTTCTAGCTGAGTTGTTTTTGGTTAAGAACAAGGAATGGAACTTTCTTGGATCTAGAATAGGAATACTATGCAAGTGTACCATCTTTAAGCAGGGTATCATCCTTGCGCAGGGTACCTGTACATGACTTAATAATAGTACAACATGTGGTTTCTTATATTTGTGAAAGAAATAATTGAGAGAGTCGAAATCTCTACTGTTCCTTGAAGACAATAAGAAACATGCATAATGTTCGTCGTGAAAATCCCATCTAGATTGGTCAACCATGGCCTTCATTATATTATTATTACAACCATCCACGTTGCATGTCTCTGCGATAGTTTTTAAAACCATTTTATCTTGGTCAACAACATCTGCAATACATATCAATGTAAACTTAAAGTTCCTTTGACACTAACCCAAATTAGTGGATAAATTATAATATTTACCAATGTAACATGACATAGTTTTAAGCATCAATATTGGTATATTGGCTACGTTAAAATGTATGTTTCGTAAATCACAAAAATTCCGCGGACCGTAAGTTTTCCATACATCCTTATCAGGTGAATAGATAGAGATATAGATATTAACTCTCGCATAGATAGCTGGCTTAAATTGATATATATATAATTTATCATTAATAATAAAATGCTCAGGAACACTGGTAAACATTAAAGGTACCTTTGCACCTGATGTCCATATACCTATGCATTGTTGAAATACAAAAGCAAAAATTAATGTAAAACAAATTTTTAATCAATAATATGTATATAATTTTAAAAATGATAATTTTAAAGATCAGCATTAAATTTATAAATAATAATAATAAAAAGTTACGACATAATCTGTATTAAAAATATATACCAATCTCTGTTTAAAATTATTATATGCATTTTATATGCACGTATAAATATACGTGGGTAAATTATTACATATATACTTTAAATACACTGAAAAAAAATAAAGTTACTTCAATTAAACGTCGACGACACGGGCTGCCACAAACTTAACTCAGTTGGATATTTATATTTGATCCAAATATGTATATGGATTATTGAAACAACTATCTAATTTTTTCGTTCAAATAATATCCAATTGAATTAACTGTTTATGTTTGTGGCAGCCCGTGATGTCGACGTTTATATAATTAAAGTAACTTTATTTTTTTCCGTGTATGATATTAATAAAATGCGCATTGTATAGCTTTAAGTTTATAATGAAAATCACCTGTATAAATATCATAGATATCAATAGTCTGCAGTTTTTGTCGATACCGTCCCACACCGCCCACAAGCAGTAATTTGTCTTTCAAAAACACAGTAATCATATGTTTTCTCTCAACTGGCATACTAAAATATTTGTAAACATTTATTTTAATAGATAGCATTCTATTTATTCTATTACTTATCTATTGGGTTGTCGGAAAAGTCATGACGTATTTTTTCTATGTTTTTCAAAGTCATGTATTTATATAAAGAACAAAGATCAATCAATGATATATTGCCCGTTTTGTTCGATAACCTTTTGCCATCTTTCAGTGAGCTTCATAATTCCTCGTTCATAGAAGGACCTGTCTTTATCGGCGAAAAACTGAACAAGGTGCTGATTTACAGCCTCATCTGAATTTAACGTTATGCCACGCAAGGAATTTTGAAGAGAGTGAAACAAGTGATAGTCTGACGGCGCAAGGTCAGGCGAGTATGGTGGGTGTGGCAACACATCCCATCCAAGCTCCAACAATTTTTGACGAGTGATCAAACTTGTGTGGTCTCGCGTTGTCGTGATGGAACACAACTCCTTTACGAGTAACGAGCTCTGGACGTTTCTGGATAACAGATTCGTTCAATCTGTCCAATTACCGACAGTACACATTCGAATTGATTGTTTGGTTCCTTGGTAGGAGCTCGAAAAACACGACACCTCTATAATCCCACCACACTGAGAGCATAACCTTCCTCTGATGAATGTCTGCTTTCGATGTCGTTTGAGGCAAATCATCACGTTGGGACCAAGACCGTTTGCGTTTCACATTGTTGTAAACAATCCACTTCTCATCACCAGTTATCATTCGTTTCAAAAAAGGATCGTTTTCCTCACGTTTAATGAGCATATCGCAGATGTTTATACGCGCCGTCAAATGAACTTCTTTGAGTTCTTGAGGAACCCAAATATCGAGCTTGCTTACGTATCCCAGCTTCTTCAGGTAGTCGTGAACGCTTGAATGATGGATGTTCAATGTTTCTGCAATCTCTCGTGTCGTGTAACGTTGGTTTGACTCGATCAATGCTTTTATTTTGTCGTCATCAATCTCGGTGGGCCTCCCTAACCGAGGAGCGTCGTTGAGATCAAAATTACCAGCGCGGAATTTCGTGAACCATCGTTGGCACTGACGTTCTTGTAGAACATTGTCACCGTAAACTTTACGAAACTTTTCACAAGCTTGACGCGCGTTCTTCCCTTTACGGAAGTAAAACAGTAAAATATGGCGAAAATGCACAGTTTGGTCTTCAACTTGTTGTAAAATCTCCAGAACTCAACCAAATCGCTCAATTTTTTTTTTAGAATAAAGCTAGAACCGTCAGCCGTCAAATGACATAGCAATAACATACATGCGAATGACTCTAGTACTTCCAAAACTGAACTAGTGCCATCTGTTGCAAAAATACGTCATGACTTTTCCGACAACCCATATTTATTCTTATAATTTATCTAATTGTTATGATATTTACGCTGTCTCCAGAATCCATTTCTTAGATATCAAAGAATAGCGCCATATATTTTTGTTAAACCTTCCTGAACCAATACCATATTCTCCACCGCAAAGATATAAATCGCATCCTTAAAAAAAAGATTACATAAAATATTAATTAAGTAAATAACACAATACTGTTTTAAATATAAGACGGAATAAAAAAATGACTGCATACTTTTGGCAATGATCTGCATTCCTTCAAGAGATCTACCAGTGCGACAATTCTCGATAATATCTGCGGGATATTCGAATGAGGTTAGCTCAAAAAAATCATTACCATCCCAACAATGAATAAATTGTTCACGGTTATTCTGTTCACAAGATATGATACCGTGTAAAATTTTTGCTTCCTTTTTCGCTATCATATCTAAAGGAATTGTAAAATCCTGCAAAAGAAAGAGATTTCATTATTTATAGAATTGTGTAATGCATTAATGTATAATAGAATATAATATACTATGGTAAGAAAAAAAAAATAGATATATGGGAGATATTATATACATCATATATCTTGAAGTTATAGAAACCCGTTTTGGAGATAAAAGCTTATAGTTTTGTCTACTTCTAATAGTGTGTTACTTTAAATAATATCTTTAAAAATAATATACTTACATGATGATGGTTCATCCATTCGTGTGCAATATCAAGCAAATAAGACTTTGTAGCTCTTAGATTAATGTTTCCAATTAGCTTCAGAAAATTTTCCCTAGACAACTCATAAATTGAATTGAGTGACAGTTCATCGAAACTATCTAAGCAAAAAGCCAAAAAAAGATCTCGTAGCACATTAATATTCAGTTCTTGTGCTAGTAACCAAATTTTAATTGCATATTTTGGTGACATAAAGTGTCTATCAAGCTTATCGGTTATATTGTCTATTAATTTGTCTGCTGCAAATAGAACGCTTAATTCTAACAGTTTCAAGAGACGATCAATCTCTTCAAAATCATGACTTGCCGCAGATGTAAATGCAATTTTGTCATTGTGAATCCAATCAATAAAATCCTACAAAATTATTGTCTTTATTTCAGTTGCGCAATGAGATTATTCATGCCGATAAAACCCGATGCAATCTTTATGTACATTTGTTTATTAAAAATTTGCATGCATTTTATTCAGAACTTTGTTATAATAAAACCGTTACATAAAAAATAAAAAGAAATCAACGGTTTGTAAGTTCAAAAAGCAACTGCATTCTTGAACACAGGCAAGAATTAGAATCAACTAACCTGCAACAAAATCAGGGAAATATCATACTGGATAACGTGTTCCGTCTGACCATGTTCTAGATAGTTTGCGGACAAAAGCGCAGCAAAATACTGACTTTTGTCGATCAGTTTTTGCTTCTCAACCTCGAATCGCTTTTCTTTGAGAATCAATGTCACTATTTCACACGATTTCCCGCTGTCATTGCTGTTATTTTCCATTCTAAAACCACACGTGTTATCAATACGATAAATGTGTCATTCAAATATTCTTGCTAAAGTAAATACAGAGGAACTATTGCACTACTTACTTTTATTCATACGTCTCTCACCAACCTACGTATATGGATCATTGTCAGTAGCACCACGTGTTTAACCTGTTCTCTCGATTCTTGGCTCCTGCACGCAGGATGCGTAAACACTTGCTGCGCGGCAAGATGTGACGTGCAGCCAATCAACGTGTCTTTTTTTCGTAAAAACAAACAATCAAAAACTTATTTGCTACCGCATCGTTTTTTACCACGCGACAAGCGTTTCCGTGTCTTGTGCGCAGGGGTCATGAATTGTAGCAGATAGAAACCTCTCTGATTACAAAAAGCACTGAAGGCACGTACTGAATTTTGATAAGCTGAGAGCTTATGTGAGTGAGAGAAGGGGGAGGTGTACATTTTTTTCTTAGAAAAGGATACGTATCCTATAGATGGGATTGAATAGATTTAATTTATTAGTGCTATATTATGATCATTGTAAAACCATTGGCTCTATTTGTGTTTTATGGTTTTATCAATCGAGAATATTTTATTTAAACACTTTTGTGTTTTAAAACACTATGTAAAAAAGAAAACAATTACACATTTGCATTTCCTTCCAGTTTGATACTTAGGTCAGTAAATAAAATAAAAGACAATTTTAAAACTTTGACGCTGTTTTTAAAGACTTAGAGAAATATATTTTTAATTCAGTTAGTCAAACATTAAAAAAGACAGGATCATAAATATCTGAATCTCTGTGATAAAAAGAGAGTATAGTGTACTCGAATTTACTGTTAACAATAATCGTGAGTCTGTATTTTAAAATTCGTTCTCAATACACAATCTTTTACACCATGCATGTTTCTTTTTTCTTCTGCGAGTAACAGACCAAAGTCGTAATTCCTCGAGCGACTGAAAGCGACGTGGTGTAAACTTAAGGCCCTTGCACAATGCTAGGCAACAGGCAATAGGAACAGGAAATAACCTCAATACAAACCTAAAAAATTCGAACGATATGATTGGTTGGCAACAGGCAATAGGCACAGAATTTCCAACGTGACGGAAATTCTGTGTCTATTGCCTGTGTCATCGTCTATTCTGCATAAATACAAAGTTTCTGATTTCTGTTCCCTGTTCCTATTGCCTGTTGCCTAGCATTGTGCAAGGGGCTTTAGTGATAGGCGATCTTAATTTGATTTTTAGAAAATCGATTTTTTTCCACCAAATATCAATTTTTTAATCGATTCTATTCTGTTTGATTTTTGTACGAATCGGTTCTTTCAGTAAGGAATCGATTTTCGATCCGTTAATATATGCTTATTCATCAAATTTCATTTAATGAAGAATTCACACTAGGGTAAACATTTGATACAATTAGGATATTGCCTAAGTTTGTGTATTTAAAAGGACAATAAGTATAAGTGATAACAAATTTGGCTATAAGCAAAAGTTATACTGTCAAGGATCTGGAATTTTAACCAATCAAAATCCTGTAGTTACTGTTTCAACTGAAGGCTGAAACTGAGGTCGAAGTTGAACATAATGGTAAATCCAAAATTAAATAATAATTGAAATGTTAACATTTATTATTTTTTAATTTTTAAGGGGATCCTAAAGTTTCCAATTTTTATCATTTTCTATGTTACTGGCCTATATCTGTCCTCTTGTATAGACATAATGATATAAACAAAGATAGACAAGATTATAGGTATTTATAGGTTATATAATCTTCTTAAGCATTAAATTTTTGTGTTAGATGTCTGAGCCTAATTCTGAGAATGGTATGCTATTTCTTCATGTTATCCGCTGTTAAGGTGGGTCCCATTTTGTAACAACAAATTGTAGAATATATGTTTATATGAAGCAAATGTTGTCATGAGTTGACGTTTCGAGTAGGTAACAATAGTCTGCATTTCTGAAATTATTTTCGTTCTCGGCATAAAATTGTTCGACGTTGACACAGCATTAGTGCATATTTAACTTTTGAAAAGAATTTTTAATTCTGTAAAGCCAATAAAAAGATTAGCTTAAAAAGAAAATTGGTAATACAGACGGGTTTAGGATCCTTTTAACTTATCATTATATTCGACATTGACCTTGGTTTTTTGATTAATTATTTCAACACTTTAAATGTAAACCCCATTTCGGTTTCCTTTTATCAGTAAGATGCAATTATTTTATTCTATCTCTAAATGTAATTTTTTTGTGGTTTTTGTTATAACGTTCTGAAGAAGACCAAGTGTGGTTTGAAACGTTAACAGTCTCTTGTAACTTTTAAATTTTTTTGCAATGCCTGTTGAGAAAATTCAATTTTCGATTGCTGTTTAACGTGCGGAAAGTAGCTTAAGCGGGGTTTACAATGCGAGTCGTTGGGTCGTGGGTCATGGGAAGTTGACCAATCACAGTCGATTATTCTCCTCAAATTTGACTGTGGTTGGTAAGTTTCTTGCGACTCGCGACTTAGCGACTCGCATTGTAGACCCCGCATTATTTCTCAACGATTCAACGTATGCCTTACTTTACCGCACTAATGCGAGAAAAGCACCTTTATGACTTCCTTTACCGCACTAGTGTGTAAAAAATCTTTTTTTTTTCCCGGTTGATAGTTTTTGTTTGATTTTCGACTGGCATAACAAACTTGAACGTAACGAAATTCACGCGAGACAAAACGTCAATTCGTTACATAGTATTCGCTGAATACTACTTCTTATTTAAATTTAATTTCAATTTATTTTTTAATCTCAAATCAAACTTTCGCGACAGGCATTACAAAAAATTTTGTATGATGGCAAGTGTGGAAAACAACAAATTACGTCGCGCGTGAAGTTGCCGCATTCGCCTCAGCTTATAGTGCATTCTCATTCGTACTCATGTGAATGCACTATAAGCCTTCGGCTCATGCGGCAACTTCACGAGCGACATATAATTCGTTGTTTTCCACACTTGCCATACAAAATACTATTAATAAACAGGTTTGTTTTTATTTTATTTTTTAACATCCTTATTTTATTGCTCGAAAATTGTTCGCCTATCATTCTTATTAGATGATAGTTTCATCGGGCGTAAGATAATTCTTTTATTGTTAATTGAAACATGATTAAATATTCACTGCATATAATTTTTTTATATTGATTTTTAGGAAATCGATTTTTTTAATCCAATTTTATTAGTATATAAATCGATTCTAGTTACTCCAATATAAGGTCGATTTAAAAGATCGATTTTTTCCCTAAAAGGTCGCCCATTACTAGTGTGAACGAGGAATCTCGCATGGCGGCGATTGAAGGAAAATTCTCGTGATCGGTGATAATTCTCGGCGTCGGCTTCACTACCGCAATTTTGAGATTTAAATTCTGGAAAACAGAAAAACAAGCTACTTCTGTCACACACTGTCACTTGGCCTAAACAGAGAATAACCAACCTTTGACCCTTGAATTTTGATAAATTTTTAATATGTTACAGTAGTACATCCTATTCACAAATGTCAGATACAATAATATAACTCTGTCCAATGCACAATAGTTACAAGATACAGTAATTATGTTCAATGCATAATAGTTTATGAAATATTTTAATTTAAAATTATTTGTGTGCAATTGTTTTAAAATTCAGCAAAATGAAATTTTCTTTTATTTATTATAATTATGCATTATAAATAAGAAAAATAAAATTATAATGACTTTAAAAAGTACATCATAATTAACAAAAATTATATCACATGATAATTATAATCTTTGATGTTGTAACTTTTTCAATTTGTGATTGTAAATCATCAATATTATAATCACAATGTGTACAACATGTTTTTGTGGACGGTATCTATCATAGAAACATTTAAAACACATTACTAATTTGCACCAAGCGCATTTTATGAATGCTACTTATTTGAATAAAATGATTTTTATGTCATTGATATGAAAGAAATGTAAACATTAATATTCCACAAATTATTACGCATTAAACAGAGTTACTATTACTTTAATGTATAATTAATGAATGGGGTGTACATTAATTAATTAACATGTTAAAAATGTAACAGAACTTAAGGCTTCTGATGGGTATTGTTGCAACTGTCCTTATTTAATGACGTCAGAAGCGAGAAAGGCCACGCTGAAAATTCTTGCGTGCACTGAAAAACCAGTATGGTTGCACAACCCATAAAATAGTAACATCTGGGGCAACCATATTTTGTGGTTGTTACACCCACAAGTATGTTTACTGTATCAAACGCATATGGTTGCCTCAACTATTTCTCCGGGAGAAGTAGTGGAGGCAACCATATGCGTTTGATACAGTAAACATACTTGTGGGTGTAACAACCACAAAATATGGTTGCCCCAGATGTTACTATTTTATGGGTTGTGCAACCATACTGGTTTTCTCCGGGAGAAGTAGTGGAGGCATCTATATGCGTTTGATACAGTAAACATACTTGTGGGTGTAACAACCACAAAATATGGTTGCCCCAGATGTTACTATTTTATGGGTTGTGCAACCATACTGGTTTTTTATTGTGCCATTTCCAAATAAAAAAATATTTGCACAAAATAACATTTTAGATCACTTCAGCACACTTTAAAAATACTTCTAAAACCATTTCTTTTCTTTAACAGTTAATAAACAACCGTAAACAGCCGTAAACAGTCATAAAATGAATGTAATACGAAGCCTAGTCATGCGCCTGTGCATAAGCCTGCATGGTTATAGATTTCGTATTACGTTCATTTTACGGCTGTTTATTAACTGTCAAGGGAAAGGGATAGTCGAAGTATTTTTGAAGTGTGCTGAAGTGATTTGAAGTGTTATTTTGTGCAAATATCTTTTTATTTAGAAATAGCACACAAGAATTCTTAGCGTGGCATTTCTTGCTTCTGACGTCAATAAATAAGGACAGTTGCAGCAGTACCCAGGGGCCTTAAGGGGTCAAGGGTTTGTTATCCCCCCTTTTGTAAGATTGAGTTCGTCGTGGGCTTGAAGATCCGGGGTTATATATTAGCAAAGTTCGCAAATATTCCTGAACCTTTTTGCGTCCCGGTAATAATATAAGTGAATGAATCAAAGGCAAAGATCAGCTGATGGGCGACCGGGCGATCAGCTGTTTTGGCCCCTTTGCCTGAGGAGACTCAGCTGATTTCGAGGTCGCGCCGATAGCCGATCAGCTGCTGCAATGTCGGCGACCGGTTTCCGCTTTGTCTCGGGTGTTTACCTTACGCTCTTTTTGATTGAGGCACCTAAGACAAAGGAGAGCATCGGCTGACGTTAGATAAAGTCTCTCAAGGATCGATTTTTGGAGCTTTAACGCAAAGCCTAAGAAATATGCATGCGTACACCTCGATGAACGGGTCTATTTATCGGAATACGTCCTCTAAAAAAAGAAATATATACCTTTCCCGCTTTTGCACGTGCTCTATTCTTGGACGTCATAACGATTTCTGAGCGATCGTTACCTCGTCTTCCACACTCTGGTCTTTCTGCTTTCGCGAAAATTAATCGGAATGCATATGCGATGCGAGCGAAAAGTCGAGCCGAAGCAACTCGGCCGCAGCGAATATTTTTAGAGTATATGACGTCTTTGTACAGAAAAGAAGAGAGAAATGGAAGACTAATATTAATCTCTTCTTCTCTCTCGCGTATTCTGTATGTAAATTATTCTGGAACGTTGTATTTTCTTTCTGTGTATTTGCCATAATGTCCCATGATTCACGCGAATTGTCGTGACAGCGAGTCGCGTCGCGATGAGAATCCGAGAATTCGCTGTCTACAAGCATCACGGATAGCACGCGCAACTTACCTACTATGCTAAAATATTCGGTTTTGCTGTATTACACAACTTGGCATACACTCGAGTACACGCAACTATTTAACGGGCACATCGCGGTAGCATCCGAAAAAGAGATAAACGGGTATCTCGTAGAATGTCGACGCCTGCGAACACGATTTTTCCGACGAGACGGCCAGTAGCATCCTCGAACATCCAAACATACGTTTTTAAAATATCACTATCTAAAAATCTTGCCGGGCAAATCTTTTGATGGCGTTACTCGAGTTCGCAAGTATTTTTGTGCGGTACTGTCGCAATGTGCCCTCCTATTCCATAATAATGGCACGCACTGTCGCATCGTCGTGTTTTACTCGTACTTAATTGTTTGAAAACTAAAAAAATTTACAATAAAATAAAACATATAATTAACAATAAGCCTGTACTAAGTTATTACACCTTCCTATATCTTATTTAGGGTATATTATATAAATGTAATTTTTATTAATTTCTTCCATACCTACTTGTCCCTGAGTTAGCGTTTATATTTAGTATCTCAATGAAAAAGAAAAATACATTAAAGCCATATTAGCAACTTAAGAATAAGGTCCGACTATGAATACAGACCTGTTTTTGTATATTTAAAAATAACAATAGTAAACATAATTATTCAGGATAATATATTTAACGCAATATAACTTTAATATAAAAATCATAAAAATATGCTGGATAATTCAGTGCTAAATCAGTCGTTTGCCATATACATATACATATGTATAGACACTAGAATTTTTCAGTAGAAAAATATTCCATTGCATTAGAAGTAAAATATGCAATATATAAACTTAATCCCAAGATTCTCAATTGGGAATCGCGATACAACTCACTTCTTGAAGACAAGAAAACTTTCAAACAATAACGATAAATCAGCTTCAAAACAAAGTCTGGTTTTGCAAAGTGGAAATTGAATTAAGGGCCTTACACTTTCTTTCCATAAAAATTACAACTATAATGAAGAGAATGGTACATATAATATTATCTTTTCGAAAAGGCTTGATTCAAGATTTATGGGCCAATTCAGAAAGAGGAAAATGTGTAAGCAATAGAAATATAACAATTACATACATACAAAGCATTTACAGATAATAATAAAAAGCTGTTACAATTATTAAGTATATCACTTGGTATTTGTGGTAATTTTCAAATAATATGACAATAAACAGAACATCACAGTGAATAAATATTAAGTCAACATGATATTTATCGAAATATGTAGAGTGTAGACATACTCTCCATTCTCTGCAATGTTTCTGCAACGTTTATTACATTTTCTGGATTTTAGATTTATCTTTCATTTTTTAGATTTATCTCTCACTTTTTCTTCCTTTTTCAAATATATCAAATTATTAAATATTTAATCAATGAGTGACATAAATCAAATATGATCCAAATTTGTTGTGTGCAAGTGAGCTGGATGAAGTAGATAAAAAAAATTTCTGGCTGAGTTCGTCAAGAACAAGGAACGGAACTTTCTTGGATCTCGAATAGGAATACTACGCCAGTGTAACATTCTATTGAGTTCTACGCGATCCTCCGTCAACACACGATTACAATCTTGTACGTTGCACGTCTGACATGTCTCTGTATAAATATATTTTAAAACCATTTCTTCTCGGTTAACATCTGCAAAACATACTAATGTGAACTTTAAATGTCCTTCACATCAACTTACAATTAGTACATAAAGTGTAATATTTACCAATGTAACATGGCATAGTTTGATGCGTCAGAAAAGTGATTGGTACATCGGCAGATGGTAAAAATCTTGAATTTAAAGTATTCCAAGTAATTTCTTGCCATATATCCGCATTAGGAAGATAGATATAGATAGTAGGAATAAATTGAAATATAATTAACATATCATCAAAAATCATATGTTCAGAAATACTGGTAAACTGCAAAAATGCACTCGCACCTGGGGTCCATATTTCTATGCATTGTACAAATACAAAAAAAAAAATTTAAATAAAATTTTTTTAATTAAAAAAAGATAACTTTAAAGATAATCATTTTAAGGATCAGTATTAAATTCATAAATGATAATAATGAGAAGCAATCCTATACGCTTTGATATGTATAAAAAATATACAGTGCGTACTAGAACTTCCGGAACTGCTAAATATTTCAGAGAAAGTATTGGTTTATTATAAAAAAGTTTCAAGCAAAATAATGGTAGGGTTACAAAAAGCTTTAGATGAACTTAAAAAGCCCATTAAGGTAAACATCAAAATTTTATATTAAAACTCTTATTTTTGCATACTTGTATACCTAGTCTCTAAATACGTGACGTTTTCAAAACACTGCAACTGATGACAAATCTCTTTTTGATAAGAACTTTCCGAGTTCTAAGTAAACTCCGCTTAGCGGGCGGAAAAGTATCATTTCTTCGAGAAAATATTTATTAATTTCGACGACGATTGGCTAGCTAAAGGATGTTCAAACCCTGGCTGGGGTAATATTTTTCGCAATAAATTCTAAATTCTAATTAACATCTTTTAGCTAGCCAATCGTTGTCAAAATAAATAAATATTTTCTTGTTAATCAATTATTGGCGGAATATGCCATTACTTTCTATTTATCATTTCTTTCCTAGGGAGGAAAGTAAGCCCTGGCGTGAAATTGGCCACTTTCGCCCCGCTCTACAGACATCGAATGTCGAACATTTCCGTAAAGGTGTTGTGAAAAATATCGTGTGCACCATGGGTCAGAAGCTTATTTTCAGACTCGTGTGTTTGCCGCACGAGCCGAAAGTGAAGGCGCCAAACTTCACACTCGTCTGAAAAACGTAATTTTCTCCCCTAGGTGCAAAATATACTATTATTATCCTTCTTGAATGATGACGGTTGTAACGAATTGACGTTTTGTCTCGCGTGAATTTTGTTACGTGTAAGTTTGTTATGTCAGTCGAAAATCGTAAAACAAAAACTATCAATCGTGAAAGAAAGGAGGTTTTTTACACACTAGTGCGGTAAAGTAGATCATAAAGGTGATTTTCTCGCACTATAGTGCGGTAAAGTAAGGCATACATTGAATCGTTGAGAAATAAGCCACTTTTCGCAGGTTAAACAGCAATCGAAAATAGTACTTTCGCGACAGGCATTGCAAAAAAAAACAATTACATATAAATTAATGCATTTATTCTTGCTGCTTTGTTAGTATCGCCGCTCTTATCGTTTATCATACTGTTTCAACATAATCGCACCCTTAAGCCGGTTCCATGCACACACATCGCGAATACTCGCAAATGAAGGCATTTGCAAGTAGTGTGGGAGTGGGCACTCGGACAATTTTGATATTCGTGCTCGTGCTCGCCCTTTTCCTGCCGGTTGTCGGTAAATTGTCGCGAGTCAAAGGGAAGTTTAATACTGTTCGGGAGTCTCGGAATACGAGTAACCAAGTACAAGTAGTCTGGAAGGTCTACATTTGACATCGGCCAAACTCGCGCATAATCGCACTCGTAAATATTCGCGATTATGTGTGGGACCGGCTTTATAATAATGCCGGCGGTACTTCTTTGGAGACTTATAACTTGAAAGTTCTCCTCGAAAAAAGTTTGTTACCAGTCTTTTGAAAACGTTTTGACTTCAGCTACATACATAGGTATGCAATAAAAAATAAAGATTTTAATTACAAATTTTTATATTGACCTTGACGAGTCTATTCAGGATTATTTAAAGCTCAAGTACTTATTACCATTTAAGTAGATCTTTTTAAACTCTATATGCTCTAAACTCTTTTGTCTAAAACATTTTTCTAATAAACCAATACTTTTTTAGATAATTGGCCGTCTAAAAACTCTTCGTACGAACTGTATACTAATCTCCATTTAAAAAAATTATTATGTACGGGGTGTTGCAGAGACATACAGGTCAATGACGGATTGCCCATTCGTGCAAGCGCGCATGGTCGTTCACAGTTGCGTAGGCTTCGGCGCATTACCTAGTCACTCGCATATCTTTTTTGCAATAAAATTTGTAGCGCCCTTTATAGCAAAAGAAGATATGCGAGTGATTATAAGTAATGTGCCGAAATCTGTAAACGACCATGATGCGCGCCTGTTAACTCGTCGTCATATACTGACCTGTATGTCTCTGCAACAAGCGGTACATATACTTATACTTTAAGTAAATTGTTACATGTATACTTCGCACATGATATTATTGAAATGTGCATTGTATAGCTGCATAATTATAATTACCTGTATAAATATCATAGATATCAACAGTCTGCAGCCTTTCTTCACATCGTCTAAAACCGCCCACAAGATATAATTTGTCTTTCATAAACACAGTAATCATATCTCTTCTTTCAACTGGCATACTAAAATATTTTTAAACATTATTTTAACACATAACATTTTATTTATTTTATTATTTATCTATTTACTATTATCATATATCTAATCGTTAAGATATTTACACTGTCTCAAGAATCCATTTCTTGGATATCAAAGAATAACGCCATATATTTTTGTTAAATATTCCTGAACCGATACCATATTCTCCACCACAAAGATATAAATCGTATCCTAAAAAAAGATTACATAAAATATTAATTAAGTAAATAAGACAATACTGTTTTAGATCAGTTAAAATAAAAAAACAGACTATGCATACTTCTGGCAGTGATCTGCATTCCTTCAAGAAATTTACCAGTAATGCAACAATTCTCGATAATATCTGGGGGATATTTGAATGAGGTTAGCTCAAAAAAATCATTACCATCCCAGCAATGAATATATTGTTCACCATTATTATGTTCACATGATATAATACTCTTTAAAATTTTTTCTTTCTTATTCTCTAAGATATCTAAAGGAACTGTAAAATCCTGCAAAAAACAGTTTTTATTACTCAGAAATTTGTAATGTATTAATCATAATAGAATATAATAGTATGGTAAAGAAACAAATTATATATGTGAGACATGTATATCTTGAAGTTAGAAATCACCATGTTATTTGAAATATATTGGAGATAAAGGCTTACTGCAGGTTCTATACTATTTCTAAAATTATTTTACTCTAAATGTTGTTTTTGAAAAGATACCCCATACAGCACAAAAACCTCTTAAAATATTTTAAGATATTTTTTAGGAACTTTAAAATAATTTACAAAAATATTTTTAAAATGTTTTTATGTTCGCCAAATCATGTCAAAAAATATTTTCAAAAATATCTTTAAAACTGCATACAAATATATTTAAATTTAAACATATTTTATTTTTTGAAGAAATATTTCTAAAAGATTTTACAAATATTATTGAATATACATATTTGTGTGCAAAATTTTAAAAACATTTTTGAAAATATTTTTTTTACATGATCTAGTGGACAGAGAAACATTCTAAAAATTTTTCTGTAAATTATTTAAAAAATATTTTGTGCTGTATGGGATTATACTTACATGATGATGGTTCATCCACTCATATGTAATTAGACGTAAATAAGACTTTGTAGCTCTTACATTAATGTTTCCAATTAACTTCAGAAAATTTTCCCTTGACAACTCATTAATTGAATTGAGTGGCAGTTCAAGGAAGCGATCTAAGCAAAGAGCCAAACAAGGATCTCGTAGCACATCAATATTTAATTCTTGTGCCCGTAACCAAATATCAATTGCATATTTTGGTGGCATAGAGTGCCTAAGTCTGTTGGTTATAGCTTCTGCTAACAAGTTTTGTAAGTTATCCGCTCCAAATAGAAAGCTTAATTCCAATAGGATCAAGAGATGATCAAGTATTAGTTCTTCAAAATTATAACTTGCCGCAGATGTAAATGCAATTTTGTCATTGTGAATCCAATCAATAAAATTCCTAAAATTATTATGTCTTTATTTTCAGTTGCAAATGAGATAATTTATACAATGGCGAAAAATCCAACGCAATTTCTATATACATTTATTTATAAAAAACATGCATTTTATTAAGAATTTTGATGTAACAAATCCGTTACAAAAGAAAAACGTTTTGTACGCTCAAAAAGCGACTTCATATTTGTGAACATAGACAAGAATTAGAATCAGCTAACCTGCAACAGATTTGGGGAAATGTCATAGTTAATAACGTGTTCCGTCTGACCACATTCTCGATAGTTTGTGGACAAAAGCGCAGCAAAATAATGACTCTTGTCGATCAATTTTTGCTTCTCAACCTCGAATCGTTTCTCTTTGAGAACCAATATCACTGTTTCACGCGGTTTCCCGCTATCATTGCTGTTATTTCCCATTCTAAAACCGCATGTATTATCAATGCGATAAACATGCGTTTAAAATTTCAAACATACTCGCTGAAGTAAACGCAGAAACAATTGCACTATATTCATTTTCATTCATAGGTCGCCCTCATCCACCTACGATATCACCTGTTCAACTTCTCAGACCTATGGATTTCCGAACCTGTTCAACTATACTGACGTTACTGTTTTGATTCAGGGGCTCCTACACTCCTCATCAGAACTCCTGCACACTGGACGCCGAAACGCTTGTCGCGCGGAAAGAAGCGATGCGAGCCAATCAACGTGCCGTTTTTCCGTAACGTAAGAGACTTTCCCGACAACACAATATAGGCCTGTTCGGCTTAGCTGAACTTGCACAGTTCATCTTTTCTCTTTTTCTCTCCAACGTGAAAAGATCAAAAAGAGGAAAGATAACCGTGCAAGAAGTTCAGCTAAAACGAACAGGCCTAAGTGTCTATAAAATTGGGACATTGTGTTGTCTGGGTCCGAATTTTGAAGGCTTATGTATATCTGGGTTTCAGTTTGGTCATTATTTCTTCAGGTTACATAAAAATGTAAAACATATTTTGCTTAATTTTTAATTAAAAAAATAAAAATAAATTTAAGCAATTCTCACAGAATGAATAACGTTGAAAAAACTGAGAAGGTTAAAATTGAGATAAATGACGTACGTTCCATTCGTTCCGAACTAGATATGTACTTTACAAAATTTATAATTGCATCCAGCAAAAAAATTAACTTAAGCCGATATTCATAATCGGATATTATTTCAAGACCGCCTTAAGTAATGTCTTAAGATGCTAATACGGCTTTGTGATTGATTAATGACATCTTAAGATTGTACTTAAGACGGACTTAATTATAAGATTTGACTATGCCGGCCTAGTGAATGCTTAGTGTTATTGTTTGTGACTGGAGAATTCTTGATAGGTCCGGTAGAATATAACTATCTGAAACGTATCTGATTACTAATTTAATCATTATTTATACAATTTATATATTTTTGGTTTGTTAATTGCAAGAATTTTTTTATTTCTTGATTATTTTGTAATTTTTTTATCTTTTTTGACTTTTTTGTTTTGGCAATTTTTATAATAAAACACTTAATACACTAATACATTAATTTATTTCTTTTTTTGTTTCAGGATCAAAACGATTGTCTATTAGGTGGAAGTCTTATATCGACGATCAGTTATATCGAGAGATTCTGCAGTTCAAAGCAAATGAGCGCGAACAAATAATATAAAGAAACTATATACGAGTCAAAAAACAAAAAACACGAATGGAAAAAAAAAAAAATTTTTTTTAAAGTAGTTTTATATTTTTAAAAAATCTAAATTTTTCTGTTGTTCTTGTTCTAGTTGTTCTAAACATTGTTCCAAAATATTAATTCTCCACAAGATGTATTTACAAAGATATAACAAAAAGATAGCGTAGCGCGCTTGAACGATATTTTTATGTTTATAACTATCGTTATTATTTTCTGATTACCAAATTACATATTTAGACTGAAAATGAACAGAACAACCAGAACAAGTCTCTATTTCGCCGAAACAAACCTATAAAAGGCACTTTACTCTTGGAGATAAAAAATAATTTTTGCATATGTTTGACCCTATACATATATTTAACCATGAATATTTTATTAACCATATAGCCGACACAAAAAATTTCTTTTGATGGCTGAAAGTCCTATAACAACATACTTAATTTTAATTGCAATAAAACGTCTCCAGAACGTCACATCATGATCGTAGTTCTAATATGACAAAGTCAGGGGCCATGTATTATAATTATATAGATACTACCATAGACTTATATAGATAGACCGGCCCCTGCCGTAAGAGCACGAGTCGGAAGACCTACGGTGATTATTCTTAGCTATTGGCTACCACTCTAAGAATAATATATTCTTTCTGTCACCAGAGGTCATGCCTCAGTTTGACAGATCCCAATACGGTAAAGAAATAACACTCGTACAAATGCGTAAAAAGTGACTACACGATTTTACACTGTGTAAAAATTACACATTTGGATTTGCCTTGATTGACGTTGTTTTTGTCATTAGAAAGACGATATTTTCATTTCAGTTAGTCAACATTAAAAAATAGGTACACAATCAAAACATCATAAGATTTGTGACAAAACGAGAATAGTGCACTCGAATTTACTGTTAATAAGATCATGAGTCGGTGTTTTTAAAATTTGTTCTCAATGCACGAGTTCTTTACACCATGATTCTCTTTTTCTTACGCGAGCAACAAACCAAATCGTAATTACGCGAGTGACTGAAAGCGGACGCGGTGCAAATT